>VXBQ01003791.1:113117-123131 GCA_013400175.1 Phainopepla nitens | reverse complement strand
TTTTTTTTTTTGGGGGGGTCGTTTGTTTGTTTAGGTTTGGGGGTTTTTTTGAGGGTTTTTTTGTTCTCTGGAATTTTAAGTATAAATTCCAAATAATTTCTTTTTTTAAGTAATTAATCTGCCAAATTAAGCATAGATAAATCTGAACTTTAGCTATAAAACATTTTCTCTTTATGAAATCTGTTTTTGAAAAATTAACGTGTGAGTTGTGGTATTTAATGAAACACTAAAAAAAGATATTATTTCAAAGGAACAGCTTGGATGTTTTTTTTTTTTTTGGTAACATGTAAAACCAATAACCCCCAGATAATTACCTGAGTGAAAAAAAAAAAATTCTATAGTTTTATCTATGTGTTTATTCATGGATTGTAATAGCATCAAGGTCTTCCTGAATATTCTCTAGTAGCATTGAGGCTTTCTGTTTGACTTTTAACAATCTCCAATTACACAAGTTCCATGCTTTCTCTAAAAATCTGCTCTTGATCACTCTCATGGTGAGACAGATTTTTTCTACAGTCAGAATTTCCCAGGATTTTTATATTTGTGTTCATTGCCTCTCATCTTTTTACTATCTGCCGTGGAGAAAAGTCTGCCTGTCATCACTACGATGTTCCATTAGGCAGCTGCAAAAAGAAAAAAAAAATCCCTCTTGATCATCTAAAGGTAGAAAAACCCTTAGTTTTCTCAAGTGTTAGGGAAACTGCCCAGCCTGACCATTCCCAAGGCTCTGGCTCTCACACTTCCAAATGTATAAGTTTCATAGGTCAGTTTGAGACACTCTGCTTAGCTAATTCTCATCAGAACAGGCTTAAAATGAGGGAAAAGCACATAGGACATCTATATTTGATAACCAAGTAAATTTCAATTTAAAAAAACTAAATTTCTGTAATGAAAGTATATTTTGCAGTATGTCTCCTCTGTATATGTTTTGGAAATCTCAGATGTAAAACAAAAGAAATATATATAAGTGTCCTAGGTTACAATGTAAATATGTGCCCAAAGGTATGTATTCAATCACCATCTCCATGAGCTGTTGAAACCAGGAGGGGCAGTGTTTTCGTTTCCTCCTCCCCCAGACTATCTCCTGTTCATGGGCCATCAATGCCTTGCCCCATGAATCATAGATAACTCTCTCGGAAGCTATTTCTGTTTAACGGGCAATCAAGGACCCACGGAATGACTGATAAAATGACATCATCCCATTGTGAGATGCTCTGCCCAGGGGGAGGAACCAAGCATTCCCACCTGGATATAATCTGGGATTTCAAACAGAACAAGCAGTGCTTATCCACTGGTTTCCAGAGGACAAGGACCACTAGACCTTTTCTACAAGATCACCACTTCAGCAAGATCACTTCATCTGGACTACTACCACCACCCTAACAAGCAGGGTGTCAGGTTGTATTCTGACTCTGTCAGAGGTTTTTTTTCTTTTGTATTATTGCACGTACTTTACCTTTTTATATTAAATTGCTTTTCTGACTTGGAGTTTCACTGGTTTTTGCTTTCAAACTAACACAGTAAGAAATCCAGAACTGATTTTGGAGCCAAAAAGGGTTATTTTTATTATCAAGTAATAGTGTCTTTTTCCTTCGACATGATCCTAATCTTACAATCATTACCTGAATATTCATTTTCATATTAGAGACAGTGACACTAAGACAAGAACCCTGTTGCTTTCCTCTTAAATTTTTCTAGAAGTTTTAGAAGAGACAAGTTGTCCCTCTGGATATATGTCTGTTACAAAAGTTCAGCATAAATTGTCAAACAGAGTGTTTTGGTTGTTTGGGGAAAAAAACAATATTGTTAGAAATATCACACTATTTCTGCCATCATGTAACAAACAAGTAACACAAATAACTAGAAGCCCTGTACAATATGTGCCTAATTGTATCACAATAGAGGGCTATAATCCATTTCCAGATTCCTAGATACGTCAAAGAAATATGAATAAATAAATAAGCCTTTGACTGAAGGGTTTTGTTTGTTCCATTTTTTTCCCAATTTATGCTAATGCATTAGTTTTGTGGATGCTGCTCCACAAAGTCTGAAATGACCTTTTTCAGTCCTAGTTTGAATTAGTATATTAGCAGCAGTAATTCTGCAGTCCCAAGACTGATGATGCTGTAATTTTCCAGCCTAATCATACTGAACTTCAAACATATTCAAAACAATTCTATTGAAGTTACTGTCTCAGAAGTGTTTTTGCAATATGTGTGAATTACACAGGAGGACAAAACCATTAGACAAGTGCTTGTCAAACTCACTGGAAATGAAATAAAGGAAGATACTTCCATAAAGTAGCAGCTCATGTGAACTTTGCCCCAGTCTTTGATCATATTTAGACCTCACATGAGTATAAACTAGAAAAAAAAAAAATAGAGAATCTAAGCAAAATCTTATTTTTTTTAAGTCATCATTGGCAGCTCATGCCAACTATTAAACTTGAGAAGCAATGAATAATTAAAATATATGTCTCCATCAATTCACACAGCCCACACACCTCCATGAACAAATGCCATCATGACAACATTGGGCCAAGACAACATTGAAACTGCTGCACGTCTCTCAGTATTTGGGGAAATCCACAAGCTGGAGTGAATTATCTGATTTCCAAGACCCTGGTGCTGACCCTTTTCTGTCATGCTTGTGTTATCTACAGACCGTGTGTATGTGCGTGAGATAGAGAAATCATTAACAACCTGCTATACCCATCTCACTCACACCTTAGTTTTTATGCCACAGAGTAGCCTAGATCTCTTCTTGAGGTTACCTCACTCTATTTTGCCTTGTGTCAACAGAAAACACCGTAATACCTTCATAATCTTAGCCATTATGGATGACAGAATTGCTGAAATTAGGAGTCCTCTGAAAACTATATATTCTAACCCACCTAACCCAAGATGGGTCAGTTAAGTTTTCAATCTCCCTCACTGTCAACTTATCAAATCTGTACTTCATCAGATAACTTTAGTCTTATGTTATGACAAGCCTAATAAAATAAAAATAGCAATCAATGCTCTCCCATCATACACAGAACCAATCAACTCATCATAGAAGGCTATGTCATAGGCTAAGCATGATTCCTAACACAAAAATTCTTGCTGTTAACTCCCATTCTCTTCTTGTCCTTCATATCCTTGGAATCAAGGTGAAATTCTACAGGTGAAGTTCTTTAGTTCTTCATTCTTTCTCCCCTTGGAGATAATGATATTTGCTTTCTTTCAGTCTTCAGGAGCCTCTTCTAATCAACATGACTTTTCAAAGGTAATTAGGGGTCTTCTGAATCCTATGTTGGAAGACGATTCCTGGGGGGTGATAAACTCCCAGCTGACACTGAATTTTTTCAATACGTGCTTCTTCAGCTGTACTGTAAGGGATGTATGTATGTCTATGGGGCCTGACAGGATTCATTCCAGCGTACTAAAAGAACTGCCTGGTATTACTGCAGGACCTCTCACCAGTATTTTACAGTGGTTTTGGGAGTCTGGAGCAGTCTCAGCCAGAAGGTAGCTGCCAAGAGTACTTTCAATTTTCAAGAAGGGATTGTACAATTCTACGAAGATCAAGGTGTAGGAGATCTTGAGTACCTTGACTTTTTTACATTTTCTGCCACAAGCTTACTTGTGGAACATTGCTACCTCTGGACAAAAAATTTCCTATCATTATTTTTTCTGTATCATGTATTGTAGAATCATGTGATTGTATCATGTAATTATATCATTGCATATCGTTGAATCGTGTAATTATAGAATCATTTAGCTTTGAAAAGATCTTTAAGATAATAAATTCCAAATGTAAACCGAACCCTGCCAAGTGCACCACTGAACCATGTTCCTAACTTTTAGTATTTTAGTGATTTCATAACTCTCAGCTGTGTCCTTCTTCAGACAATCAAATTAAAGAGCAATACAGACTGTAAAAAATCTCTAGGAGTCATATTTCACTATCTCCTCCATTTCTGAAAGCCAGTCCTATTCAGATCATGTTTCTTATACTTGAGTCAGGTCAAGTTTTGACTGCCTCCAAAATGAAGATTCCACAACCTCTGAATACCCTTTGACTAATTTTTTTTTCCTGTAACATTTATTGGCAAGTTCATACAGTTTATTGCAGCTTCTGACCACTGACTTTCATCCTCTTGCTGTAAATCTCTGAGACAATAATGCTAATATTTGTCTCCTAAGTTTTAACTGTCAGTTGTGTTCAGCGTGATGCAAACTATTTACTTAGAATTTATCTTACTTTTTTTGCACAGTAACTCTTTTTTCATCCCCTGCACAGTTTTGTAAGGTCCTCTCAGAACTTCTAGCCATCAATATTATATTTAAATAACTTAGTATATTTTCCAAACTCATATATGTAACCCTTGGCTTTTTCCAGGCTAATAATGAAGATACTGAAAAAAAAAAAGTTCTTACCAGTCATCCTGAGAGATATTTCTGTTGATCTTTTTCCCTGTTATGAAAAGTCACATTTTTTTTTTTTTTCAATTCCTTAATCAATTCTTCTAGTAAGTCTGACTGTGATCCCCCCTTATGCTCAGGGACAAGACAAGACCCACAGCTTGCACTGAGGGGGTCTGATGGTATTGGCCCAAGAGCTGCAGGGACACAGGCAAGGTTCTATATCTGGAGTAATAGAGCTATATTTCTGTGTATGTTTCCTTTATTCATGTAAAAAGATTTTGGCCACATCAAGTCCAAGAACTCTTTCATGCCTGTTGGTTTTCTCACTGTTTTCACTGAAAATAATCCAGCATGATATTTCTGTTCAGGTTGGTTCTCTTCTAGTTAATGTGAAACACATCTGTCCCATACAGTTTCTTTAGGTTTTGCATATGCAGCTGGCAGTGTTATACAAGCTTTTGACAAGAGTCTTGGCCTCCCTGCTGGTTGGAACCCTAGTAACCTGAATTTCACCTCTAAATTTTCCATCTATGCTTCCCTGCTCTATTGTTACCAGCATGGGTTAGGACTAATAGTTCTGCCTTTCAACATCAAATAGATTTATTTGGTCATTTTTAATGCCACAAAATCAGCAGTCAGCTTAAATAAATAGCAAAATTACTGCTACAGACACCTTCTGCCAACCCTGAAGATGCTCTGTTGCTTTACTCTATAGTATCTCTTGCATATGTTAATAAAAAAAAACTGGTCTTCAAGGCTACTTGTACCTCAGATTCAGACATACCTAAAAGGATAGGGTTTAAGTGAAGTTTATACTCCTAGAGATTCTCACTCCCAATGCAAACTAATAATTTATTACACTCTCTCATGGCTGCATGATACAAATTCAAAATTCACCTAGTTTACCAGCTTCCAGAAGTCAACCTCAGATCTTCTTCCTTTGGCTCTTCCCAGGCAAAATTGTCATGATAACTTCACTGTGTCCTTTTTTTACTCACTACTTTCTTTAAATTGCTGAGGAAAAAGATTTTTTAAAAATGCAGCAGCTCTACACTTAAAAGAAGTTCAGGTGCAATTTGGATTTTTAGCCTTTAACTCTCACTGCCAAGACAAAAATATCTAAGTAACTCCCATTTTTTTCCTATCATCAGCTCTGACCTAAAGGATATTTGAGGAAGATATTAATGAGAACTGATATAAATAAGTTAGATTTTCAAGAACAGGAACAAGACTGTAGTTACATGACAACTGTAAAGGGTTTTAATCAAGCATGAGTGTAAAGACCATTCTTGTAGTAAGAACTCTGAATTCAGGTTAGTGCTCTGTTTTCTCTTTTTTCACAGTTTAGCTAGTTTCTCTCATGATTAGACATCTTGTCTACAGCTCATTTCAGACACAATACTCACAATATTTCTACTTACATCTTCCCACTCAAGCTCTTCTGTTACTGAATTTTTAGGCCGTGTTATCTTTTGGTGTCTGCTCAGTAGTGTTAAACATAGTGTTATTCTCCCAAAGGTTCAAGTCATCAGCCATGTAGGAGAGAATTAGAATATATAAATTCTGATGATTTTATTAGAAAAAACAGATGCAACAGATGCACTACTGGAGACATTAGATTCCCTGTAAAATCTCAGAGGATAATAGCAACAACAATCTGGCAACAGAAAATTGAGTGCTAGAAGAGATGAAGCTGAGAGAAGGAAAAGGAAGGAATTTGGTCATGCAGAAGTGGGAAGACAGCCAGAAGTTTGAACAATAACAGCTGAATTTTTTTCAAGGAACTGGAATGCAAAAAGAAATCAGCTTGTGAGCTGTATAACAATTAAAAAAAAAAAAGAGTCAACTATTGTAAGTTTGTTTAACATGCACATTCACTGAAAAAAACTTGGTGAAATTACATATAAACAATATTTGCAAAACCTAGATTTGATCAGCCTTGTGTTCTGGATCTAAATGCCAAATCTCAGTGTTCTATATCAGACATATTTTTATCATAAAATCACTAACGTGAAAGCTATCTGAATATAAATATTTCAAGAAAATGCCCTTCATTCTGATAATCTGAAGTCATACTAGTGCTAACTGTTGGAGTCCAGGATGTTCCCCTGGCTTCCCTGAATGCCTCGGGCCCCGGACGAAGGGCTCAGAGGCCTTGGCACGGTGCCCAAGACCCTTGTGGGTTTAAGTCCCTGGAAAAAGTTGCCATCGTTACAGGAAGAATTACAAGTCCCTAAAGATTAGTAGAGTATAAATTAGACTGTTAGAGAATAGAAATATGAATTTGTAATATTGTTATGATAAGTAGTTTAGAATTAAGATGGAGGATTTTTGCATGTGACATGTAGTTTCTTCTTCTTGTCATCCATCTTTTAGTCAGGATGGCATTTCTGGATTGGTCTGTCAGGAAACTGGACAATGCAATGTAAGGATAGCACATTGGGAATTAATAGTAAATATCAAACTACGTAAACTAAACTATAAAAGATAAGACCTGCCCTCTGGGCAGGCAGTGTGCCCCTGACCAGCTTGCTAGACAGACCTTGGTAGCTCGAGAGAGAATTCTTTAGATAAGAAATAATAAACAACCTTGAAAACATCAGAGAATGGCTTCTGCGTCTTCTTCAGCGCTCGAGCTGAGAAAGAAGGGAAAGCCTCAACCTCAAACTATCTGAATGCCCCATCTGTGGGTGATCCTAAGCTAGGTGACCCCGCAGTCGGCGGCACTAACTAGTTCAATTTCATCATTCTGTGTTTAAATATGTCTAAATATCAACTGTGGAACATTTAGAGCCTCTTAAGTGTTCTCATCTTATGATTATTTCCTTTTCACATGTTTCCTTATAGCATTACTTCTAAATATCACTTCAGTTTTTATGCTACATTATGCTAATTTGTGCAAATTTATGCTAACTAATGTGGCCTTAGACCTGTGCAATATTATCAAACACATATGAGGATCTCAGCTGAAACATATTGTTCCAACATTCTCTTGGTCTGTACCAGGATACTCCATATCTGATAAATTGTTGTAGTTTTTCTGTGAAAATCACCCTGAAATGTAATACAACTCCAAAGAACATAGCTTCAAACTCATAATATATTTATGTTTTTGTTTTATTTTGAACTATGGTCCTTAAAATAAGAGTAAACTGGGTAGCTGTAAGGGAGCAGGGTAAATATATATCTGAAAAGACATGCTGACTCCCAATCTGCATGTAAGACCATAATCTGTAGGATCATGACTGCGTGATCATATATAGACAACTCCTACATCAAAAGATATTCTTGGTCAAAGACTTCTTTGTTTTTTCCCTTTATATTTTTCATTTTGAAGTGATTTCTGTGTGTTTTATACTCAGTGCAATTAATTTCCGTCACCACCTAGAGTAATGATAAATGTCTTCAACTTAGTCCTCAAATGGCTTTTGTTAAAACTGCAGTGCAAACATCAATTGACATTTTGAAGGTCATGACCAATCCCATTTAAAAGTAAGATTAAATAAAAGTTCAATTCGTAATCCAAAAAATAGAACTGCAGAGTTCACAAAATGTTATTAACGGTTATATTGTAAACACAATTCTAGTACCTGAGTATCAGGACAAAGCCCATCTTGAGAGACCTGCATCTTATTTTATGTAAGATAGATTTACATTTTTTATATTTTGTTGTAGCAATTACAAACTAAGAATAAAAGATCATGAGAGAAAATAGCATTGTGTTCAGGTGTTGGTTTTCTTTTTTCATTTCTTTTCTATCAGAAAATATACAGCACCTACTTATTAATTTTTGAAGTCCTTTCATTGACTTTATAAGATAAATTGTAATTCTTTATAAATATAATTCTTTATAAGAATTCTTCATATACTGTTCATTCTTGTAAACTCCCTGCACTTTCAAATTGTAATTGTCAAAAATGATGCATTTGAAGTAGCAATGGTAGAGGCAAAATTTAGTAAGCACGGAGCAATAAGTCCACACTTAAATCACCTATTTAACATACACATATTTATCTATTGGATGCCCAAATTTATCAAGCGTAATCAAGACTTATTTTGCTGATGCTTTTAAAAAAATAATAGTGTGTGATCCTAAATAGAAAGGATTTAAATCAAATTTACTCTGATGATGTTCAAAACCTCAGTACTACAGCATGCATTGAAAACCAAAAATTTATACCAGATATTTGTATTACTCACAAAATGAGATGGAATTAAAGCTGTTCTCTGTGTTTGTAGTTTCTTAAAATTACAGTCTTTTGCCTGCTATTCCTCATTATGAATTACATTTACTACTGTGAGAACAAGAGGAAACATTAGAACAAGACCACAGTACCGAAGGAAATGTCAGAAAGAAATTTGCAAGGATAAGCTTTGTTTTTGAGGGTTTCTCTGTTTTTCTTCAAAGCACCTTATGTTCTCATCCAGGAGATCCTGAGAAGCAAAGAGTTATGTAATTCTGAATTCTAAGAACCCATCTCATCAGCACCATATATAGCTCCTATATAGTAGAAGAGCTTTTATTGTCTTTTACGACAACAAATATTACTCTATTTCTATGTATTTCTCTGGTCCAGTGCTGCAATGAAAGAACAGTATAACCTAGGTTTGCTTGTTTGCTGTTATTCTGCCATTTCTCCATTTTTGCTTTTCCTTATATTAATTTATTAACTGCAATCTTGAGCAGGTTAGAGATTTGATAAATGTTCCCATTCTCACTTTCTGTTCATCTACAATTTACCTCTGTCTTACTACTTTTGGTACCATCTGCTTCTGGAATCTTGACACTTTTCAGTCATTTCTGGTTGCCTGATTCTAGTTGTGCTGTCACTAGTCTCTTTCTGTGAATATGCTTCATCTTCCTGAAAATGTTAAATGATGGAACTGCTCCACTGGCAAAATTTTATCTTGTAGCAAATCCTGCTCTAAATATTAAGAGGTTGAACATCTTTTTACAGATTTTTACAACTATAATACATAAATTTATATGTTACATAAATATAAGAAACTAGTAAGAACTTTGAGAGATACATTTTTGGTGTTTCAAATATTAATAAATTTTATTTGGGGGGATGAAATGCTTAATGCAAAGTACTAAACAAAATAGTTAATTAAAAGAAGCATTCAAGACCATAATATGTAGTTTCAGATTTAATTTTCAATAAATTACTGTCTATTATTTGGATAATCTTGATGATTGTGTATTAAGTATTGCAGCATCAACTTCAAATGAAAATAGTTCAAGAAAAAGAAATACTCTATTCTAAATAACAGCGACTCAGACAGAATGGTGTATGGAGTTTAATTCATGGCCAGATGAAAAAAAAATCCAAATCAAAAAACTGACAAAAACAAGAAAACCCCCAACCAAAGAACAAAGAGCTGGAATCCTACACTTTATTGTACAGTATGGAGGCAGAAATACAAAAGGTAGCATTTGTTCCAGAATGGAGGCAAACAGGTAAGAATGCACCTAGTATTTCTGTCATGGTTTATATTTGCACAATGCATATTTTCTAGGCAGGGTTTTTTAATAATGTCAGCATTTTTTAAAGTTTGATAGAGTTTTGAAAACAGACACTGCTTCAGCAAGAGAGGAGAAGAG
>VXBQ01003791.1:38379-112978 GCA_013400175.1 Phainopepla nitens | reverse complement strand
GGGAAGGGAAGGGAAGGGAAGGGCCCACAAAAATGTTAGTTGATAATTTACATAAAAGGAAAAATTAATATCAAACTGAATTATTTTAAAATATAATGTTAGGACTGTGTAAAATTTGGTTAATTCTGAATCTGTATTTAGATTGAATGCACATGTAAAACTTTTTTTTATATTTCTTAATTCACTGTTGAACCTGGCTCCTTAGTATCTAGGGCATTGGTTGTACAGAAAGATATCCAAAAATATTTTGCAACACATGTTGAATCACAAACGCTTTACAGAAGAAGTGGGAGGTATTGTAACTCAAGTAGTATTGAGGGTCTTGTAAAGCCATATGGCCAGTTAAAATTAAAAGGGAGGAAATGAGGAATAGTTGATCCCTCACCCACAAATGCACTGTTTATCTCTAACCCAGTTTAACAAAAACTTAAACTAGATTTAGCCTGTTAAAGAAAGCATGCTAGATTTAGCATGTTAGAAAGTTATCACAAGTGGAAAGGAATGTGAAGAGATGACTGCAGTCTGTAGTGGACAACCAGACATCTGTGATTAAAAAAAGTAACCAGTTTTGCACAGCCCCTCACAAGTTACATAAAGAATGACTACTGGGGAAGGAGAATGCAGAGAAGAAATTAACAAGCTCTGCAGTTCTGGCCTAACATCATCTAAGAAGAGTGCTAGGACCCAGGAAGATACATTGGACCTCAGCTTGCTTTCTGGGGATGGGGAATATGTAATCAACTGTTTCTTAACCATTAAGTGATACCTTTGTAATAGATGTGGAACTAAATTGACACACTGTATTTGATAAAGTTACCCCACAGGTTGTACTACTGTATCCATGATTTGTGTGTGTTTTAAGGTAAGTAAGATTTGTTGCTCTTTGTTGCTACTGTAGGATTCCTTTAACCAGTTTCTGAACAAAATAACTAGAGAGTGCACCCAAAATATTTTCCCAGTCTATTGATTCTGTAAGTGGCAGCATTCCCCCTGTAGTATAAGCAAGAAAGCATTCCAGGTCTTGTATGCTCCAGCATAAGTGATAAAAGGAAGGTCTTTGGAGACACTGAAGAATGGGAGGGGCTCATACCTTTTCTAGTGTTGAACCCTTTGTAGGTGGCATGCTGAAAGAATGATTAGAGTATAACATATACAATTTGTCATGAAATGCAAAATAATACTCCTATCTTTATCCTCTTTATTTTCGAGGTTATTACTGAGCAAAGAGTAAATAAGCATGAATAGAGGCAAATGATGTAAATCTTCAAAATTGCAAAGGTTAAATCCTGCACTGTTCTAAAGCTGTTTCTAGTATGATGCAATTAAAATTGAAAGTAATGTGTACAATCACAGTGAGTGAAAAATTTTAAAAGTGAGACATAGTTATGTTAGATCAAAAAACACAACTACATACTGATATGAGAGGCTGAAATGTCAAAGGCTAATGACTCAAAAAATTGGCTATTTGCAACAGTAGCAGGTACTTTGCTGAGGCCAGGTTTGCACACCCGAACTGAAGGGGAGGGAGAGAGGTTTGGCTGTGTGGTGATGAAAATTTCTGATTCACATGAAACAAAGGGGGTGAACACCCACTACCAGAGGACAAGCATGACAAACTCACTTTTTTTATATAAACTGATTGCACCCTGGAATTATTGTGTACCTGATATTCTGCAACTAATGTTTTAAACAAACTCTTTTCTGAGCAGATAAGGAAAAAGATCAATAAGATGCAGATCCTACAGAGGTGGTGTGATGCTTCTGTCATTCCATTTCCCCTCTGATAGGCACCACTGGCTCAACTGAAGTGAGAGTTGCAGGGCCAAACAGCAGTCATGTCATTAAAAAGGACCATAAACCATAAGAGACCCCTGAAACGCCCCCAGGCTCATTTCTGGGGCCCTCCTCTATAGGACTTTGCACAATCCACAGTGTTGCAAAAGGCAATGAAAAAGTTTACCTGCTCAGGGGGGTTACCTGGGCATGCCCACCCAAACCTTAATGTAGGTCAAACCATTGAACTTTTTGTTTCATTGACTTCCGCCACCCCCAATGGATAAAGACTGCCCCTATCACCTCAAACAATGGACATCAAAATTTTCACATTCAAGTCTCATCACTGCATCCATGGATGGTGATATCCTTCCTCTCAACTATCTACTTTTATCCTTGCTTTCTCTTTCTTTCTTTTCGTTACATATTTTCTTAAGCAATATTTTTATACCTTTATGTTGCTGTATTTCCATCGATAATAACTAAAACAGTTACATACCTGCTTTCCATTTCAATCAAATTGTTCTGAAATAAACCTGCTGTATATGCATATATAAAACCAGAAGTCTGTCAGTGTTGTTTCATTCTATTTTTCCCCAAGTGATCTATTAACAAGAACTTCAGCTACCCTTGCCTTCAGGTGCAGGTTGTAACATCGTGTGGATTGTTAAGAAACAATTCCAACACATAACTCACACAGAAGTTATAAGTTTGTTGGCCCAGATGGGATATCATCTCACAGAATGATTGTGGAATTAAATTTCTGTGGAATCTTCTTTCCTCAGGCTGCTCAGAATACAACTGTACAAGACCTAGAGCAACCTCATCTAGCTCTGAAGTTAGACACATATCAAGTAGGAAGTTAAGTTGGAAAAACTCGTGGGCTTCCCTGCAAACAATTTTTTTCCTGTTTTTCTACAGGTCTTCAGAACTCACTCATTCCAAAACAATTGGTATGGGGACCCATGTACAAAAATATAATCAGTAGGAAAAAAGGCATTTCCTGATTTTGTTTGTTTTCTTTGCAAATGCATTTCTTGTGTGGGATGGGGAATGTAGTTTCCTCAGAAACAGAAAAAGATTATGAGATCATATGCATATGGAATTTGTGATACCAAGAGTCATCAGAAGAAAAGAAGTTAAAAATAAAGGAATGGAACAAAAATAAGAAGCATGAAAATAGAAGACAAAGCTCTAACAATCAGTAGACGTGAATTCTTGTAGTTTTATTTCAAGGCTAAGTATACGCACTGGGAACATGCTATTAGTATCCATCTTGTACAAACATCTTGAGTTCTTATTGCTGTTGTATAGTAAGTCAAGATTTATATTGTGAAGTGTTCATTTACCATCCTTTCTACCCACACTAAGTACCTTTAAAAATGCATTGTCTGAGACAAATGATCAAGAGCTCATTGAAAAATTGCTGCACATTTATAACTGACTATGACTTTATTACAAGTCACAGACAATACCTTACTTAAAGTCTGGTCAGTACAGCAGCACACCAAGGAAAACTGTGTTTATATCCTACTGCAAGTCGGGGTTTATTTGGTTGCTGGGGTTTGGGGTCCTTTTGGGTTTTATTTTTTTCCCTACTAGATGGCTTCTGGGTAATGATGATCCTCTGAGCATCTCTGTGGCTACAGTTCTGCACAGACTGATTAATGAATTTTGCAGTGTCAGAAACCCTTGACTTTGCATTCTGTACAGACTTGGAACTTTTATAGCAACACACACGACTTGCAGGATTTTACCTGATACATGATCTCTATATATATATCACTGGCAATAAGTAACAACTGTCTCTTTCAGCAGTCTATATCTCATTATTATTCATGATGGGCTGGCCGGAACAACCCTCCTTTAATAATATTATCTATAACACAGATCTTTTTTTCTGTCTAAACCTCATTTCTAGAATGCAGGTGTTTTTGCCAGTTCTGAATCCAGCTTTATCTACCCATTTTCAACCTCCCCAGCATGGTTAGGGCTGAATGCAAACTACCATGTATCCTTGTTTCCTTAACAACAGGCACTCAGGCTCTTACAGGCATCTAATCTCCTCAATTAATGGTCAAGTTTCCTGGATTGTTTTGCAGATAATAACTTTGAACTTATTATGTCAGAAAACCATAGACAAAGACCTTGAAGGAATATTTTCCGGCTTTCACAGGAATTATTTCATGTATTAATAGAAACCTGTGACTGTACTTGTGTCACTCCATGAGTTTCTCATCAAAAGAGCAATTGCTCTTGTACTGTTAATGAAAGAACATGTAAAGCTTGCAATTCTTTACTCTCCTTACTAGTCCACTCCTATTCATAACTGTGATTCAGTGATTCTGTAACTGCACTTAGAAATAGAAGGGGAGTTTTTGGGATGGCAAGACAAAAATCATGACAGGCATCTGAGGGTATGAAAATATTCTTATCTCTAATTAAAATCACTGAAATGTACACTCATGGACTAGTCATACTAATTGTTTTGTCCTGATCACACATTATGAATTCACCATATGGGCTGTTCTGCTGAAAGCTTTTATTTCCATACCCTCCAACTCTCGGAGTTAAGAAAATAACACATAACATTGAACAAGACTCCAACAGTGCATTTATATTGGTTCTCAGCTTGGTTTTGTTTCCCGTGGCATTATCATCAAAAGGAAGAGTGCATGCTTCTTTTATCATGAACTAAATATGGAGACTTCGATGTTTAGAAAACTTTCCCAAATACCAGATGTATAAATTCAAGTTTGTTTTATTTCCATGTTCAATTTGGATTTTAAAAAAGGAAAGATGTCAGATAATAGAATTTATATACACTTTAACCGAAGGGCACTCATGTTCACTGAGAGGTTGCTGCTTTTTTCTTCCCTTTGGGCTCTCTGAAGGAGCTCTTGACTCCATGCAGCTGGTTTGCTACAAGCTGAATAAACCCACACTGCAGAACATACAATCATTTCAGTAGCTTTCATTTAAACAAACAAAAAGAAATTCCACTAATAATCATTTCCCGAGGATGATTTCATGTGTCTTTTTTTTCTGTTCAATGCATATGGGTAGCTTTGATTCAGTTACATAAAGACTGAAGTAATTCACATTATTCTAGTTTTAGATCAATAAGAGTGTGGTGGGTTGACCCTGGCTGGGTGCCACATACCCATCAAACCCGCACAATCACTCCCCTCTGCAGCTGAACAGGGGAGAAAAAATGTAATGAAAGGCTTGACAGTTGAGATAAGGATGGGGAGAGATCATTCACTCATTACTGTCATGGGTAAAATAGATTCAACTTTTGGAAATTAATTTAATTAAGAATGAAACAAATCAGAGTAAAGTAATGAGAAGTAAAACAGATCTTAAAAAATCTTCCCCCTCACCCCTCCCTCCTTCACAGGCTCTATTGGCCACCCTATTGAGAGACACGGGAGATGGGGAATGGGCATTATAGTCAGATCATGTTTCTTTTGCTGCTTCCTTCTCAAGGAGAGGAGTCCCTATTCCAGTGTGGGGTATAGTTTTTCATGAACTTCTCCAGTGTTGGTCCCCCATGGGGTCACAAGTCCCACCAGGACATCTGCTCCAGTGTGGGCTTCTCTTTTCACAGATCTCTGGGTCTTGACAACAACCTGCTAAAATGTGGGCTTCCCACAGGGTCACAGCCTTCTTTCAGTCATCTACCATGCTTCTCCATCAGCTGCATGGGGACAGCTGCTTCATCATGATCTTCTTCACAGGCTGCAGGGGAATCTCGGCACCTGGAGCCTCTCCTTCCCTTCCTTTCTCCCTGGCCTTGCTGTCTGTATGCTCTCACATATTCTTACCCTTCTCTTCCCTGACCTCTGTAATTTCTGTGCCGTAACCTTTTTTTTCTCTCCTTCTTAAATATGTTATCACAGAGGCATTACTACCATCTTTGATGGGCTTGGCCTTGGCAAGCTTTGGGTCTGTCTTAAAGCAGCTGGCATTGGCCGTGAGACATGGTGAAAGCTTCTTTTACAGAAGCCAGTCTGGCAACTCCCACAACCTGTCCGTCTAACAAAACCTGGTCATGAATATCCAATACACAGCAAAATCAGAATCCATCATTTTGTGTTCAGAAAAGCCTAATTTCCATTAAAAATAAATTAATATTAGACATAGAATTGCAAATATGAAACCATAACCTCGGTCGACATAAATCAGCACAGCTCCATAGGGTTCAATTGAGTTATGGAAATTAATCCCACCTGACAGTTGTCCAATCTTCTGTTATAACTGGGATTGTAATCTCAGACATCTGGCAAAATATTGTTCAAACAATGGGGAGCAGTAAGAAGTGGTGTATTTACTAATTTCAAGAAAACTATGCACAAGGTTTCAGAGACATTCACAGATATTTCAACAAATTATAGATCTGTAATTATATCAGAATTTAAAATGAATGGGAAAATAATTATTTAATTAGCTTGCACATTCAGTTATAGTTAATAAAATATCCATATCGAAAATAAAACAGAGTTATCTCTTCCTCCTTGCTTTATAATATTTTACTGTATAGGCATTGAAATGAAAATTGTATTTTAAACAGATAGAGGCACACTGGAATATATACAAAACACAATGAAATATGCTTAATTTATATGAAGTTATATGAATAACTTCTGATGAATGTGTTCACATGAAAAATATTCTTAGATGCTGGAAGGCAGATGCTGATTTTCCTAGAATTTATTTATAGAAACATATTGTGATTATTATTTACTTTCTCAGTAATAACAAAAATAAATTTCACATGAGGATTGTAATTTACCTTTGAATATTTTTCATAACCCTTTTTTGATGGATAATGATAATCAAAAAATGAAGACAGATATTTCAGGGCAACTGAAGAATCTAGTTTAAACGTGGAAGAGGTTGAATGGTCTAATAATGACCAACAAGTTGGTGACCCTACTCATAGAGCTAGAGAGTTCCTAATGCAAAGAAAAAGCAAAATAGAAAAAATAAAACTGCATTTTTTGACAATTTTTCAGTCTTTTGATCTAATAAGTTAAATTAATAGAAGCATAAAGGCTATAGTGGACATAATTGCTATGCTAAAATTTTCCTCTAAAGATCAGAAGCTATTTCCAGGCTTTTCATAGTAAGTCTTGACTATGAGACCAATATGGAGAGAAGTGATAGGTTTGAGACCCTTAACATATTACTAACAGCAGCTGGAGCAGTGAAAATTGTTACTCTTAGCAGCTGACTTGCACAGAAACCTTCTTCAGGTAGTTGCCTATGCCTAAAGAGAGCACATGACCATTCATCATCAGCATGCGCCAAAACCAAATCTGACTTCACTGAAAGTTTCTACCAGTAGTTAACAAGGAGGCTTAAAAACATCCTTCACTGCTTATTCCTTTTCATTTTCCTCCAGAAAGTAATTTAGGCACTTCCTATTACAGAAGCTAATTAACGACTATGGAAATCATTAATTTGTCTGACAATTCTTAAAATTGATTCTATTCTTTATGTTCATAACATCTTTTTTCACAAGAATTTCCACAATTTAATGGGACATTCACAAGTCTGAATAAGGCATGTATCCCTCAAAAATGGGGAGTACTATGCAGATAGTAGATATTTAATTTAAAACATTATTTCTTATAATAAGTCATCACAAATCATGTAATAATTATTTTCTTATCTATCAATAGCTTCCCCAGAGTATGCATCTCACTGGGAAAGGATGAGATAGTCTGTATTCTTTTGCTGTTTGTTCTCAGTCTGCAGAAGATACATAAAAGTCAGGAGATAATACACTCACCAAGAACTGCTACTAAGGCTGCTCCTGTGATTTGCTACAAAGAAATTCAACATAAATCTTTCAAAATCTGAAAAGAATCAGAGGAGAACAAAAAAAATACAATATTGGCAGGCAGTCTGCAAACATCCAGACAGATGCAGAACTTCCTGCTCAGAAGTGACCATGAAATTTAACAAGTCTTGAAGTTCCCATTATCTTCCTAGCCTCCAGATTATTCTGAAGTGTTACTTTTAGCCACATATTTACACCTATTTAGGTCTTGTACTACATATATGCACAAATACATGACAACTGTGTTGAGGGCTCAGGGCAACTTTATTTGAGGGACAACTGTAGTGCATATTTAGTCCCACGGATCTCAACACAATTCTCTGAGACAAATTTCACATGTCACCCGAGAAAGACACCATTAGTCCCCGTGAAACTCTAAATATTTATGAACATCAGTTCTAAGTAGCATCCTACCGTTCCTGAAAACCACTGATTAATATAGAAAGTTGAATTTCAATGAGAAACTAACAAAAAAGAAACACAGAATAACTCCCTTAAAGGCTGCAGTATTTTCAAGAACTTTCCTTATTTTTATTTTTTTAATAAATTTTTTGGGCCTTTCCAAAACACTTTATTATTTCCAATATACCCATTCTATATCTTCCTGGTGAGAAAAAATATAACACCTAGTCAGAGTCTGATTCATATGACTCTGTGGATACAAAGTTACATCCTGAACCTTAAATTAAATTAAAATTAATTAATTCAAATTAAAATATAATTTTTTTATCATTGCTTTTTTTCTCCTTCTAATTAGGTTTAATCAAAAATTTAATCCAGCAATTTATTAATTTATTAGAGGTGGTAAGAAACTGAGACATATTGCTACGACTTTTGCCCTGTTTTTCAATGCAAAACTCAGGGTTTAGCTTCTGTACCAATAGACTTTTATGCTCATTTCGTTTCTTAAATTGATTTTTTACCATATTTAATGTGCTGTAATTTTTAAAAACATTAAATATGCCACTTATGTTTACTTTAAATGACCTAACCCATTGCAATTGTTGCTTGAGACTATGAACACACAAAAATTGATCCAGGTCCTTAAGTCTTCATCTTTATAAACTTATTTTCAGATAACCACACCAATGTTTGGCATTTATGGAGAATTTTGTCACCTCTTTCAAAATCATAGGTTTGAGTTAACACAAAATTTGAAGATAATAACAGAGACAAATCATCTTATAAGTGAAAACACTGCACTCCACCGCAGGTCATTAAATGTAAACATGTACCTTCACTCCTCTAAAAGAAAATGCAAACAGCCCTTAGAGACTGGATTTGCGAACACAGGGTGCAAAAAATACTATGATTTCTTGATTGCTTCTAAATTTCATTTTCTAAATTTTGTTTTCTTCATTTTTTCTCTTTACTTTTCATATGTGTTGTTCTGTCTTTTTCATTTTCTGTTTGTTACCTACAAAATCCATCTCTCTCATTCTTTCTTCCACTCCCTGCTCTCCACACCTGGCAGGAGTTTTGGCTCCATTTACTCCACGTTTTCTCATTTTGCAGCAGTTAAGTCCCTTGTAGAGTTTTCTTCCTCAGGCTGAACAAACGCAATTGTCTCAGCCTCTTCCCATATTTCATGGGGCCCTGTGGCAAATGGCATAGGCCGAGAGTGGCTGAATTCAATCATAAGGGTTGAGACAGGAGTGAGATTGTAATTTAAGGGCAAGAGACACACCAGTCTCTGTGAGAGATGCCGAAAATCTTTAAGAACTGATTGAGAGCACCTGCAATGGTGACAACCTGTTCAGGTTCTTCAAAGATCTGAATGGGCTAATCAGATAGAGATGTTCTCTGCCCAGCCTTTTAATTGACAGGATCTGGAGATTTCAGGGAGAGACGTGAAAGACAGCAGTATCACACACAGTGCAGACAGGACTTCTGCGCTGGCCAACATGAGCTTTCTCTGAGACTACATTTTTTTTCCCTATGGGAAAAGGAGGTCATATATCACAAGTCAACATTAAACATATCTGTAAGGGAGTGTGCATTGATGTTCAAGCTCATTTAATCCCTGCACAGTCAATTTGGTATTAAACCATAAGAACAAATGTTGATATTAGAAGTGGGATGCCATTACACTAATCAGGTATCTGTAACATAGGGAGCATTAGAATCTGCGAGCTGAGGCCACCAGAGAAGCTGTCTCTGGGCTTTCTCTGGGCAAAGGAAATCTGTCATGATAGAAGGTTGCACACGGATGCCTAATTCCCACGTTTAGCCAGTGAGCTGCAGAGCTGTTAATGGCCTGAGGGCTGGCCAGAGAGATGGAGCTGCTACCCATTGGTCAGCCAGAGAATAAAGGGTAAATGTCTAAAGACTTACCCAGGTCAAATATAATTGCAAACTATACGCCATCATAAAAAAAACCTCAGCAGATAAAACTATTTGCCATCTCTTTCTGACACAGTTTTATTTTACATTTTGAGATCACTAAGTAATCTGATTTGAGCTAATTTAGGAGTCTACTCTTTGGTAGTTCAATATTATAAATGTTAATAAATTAATAAAAAAATATTCTTGTGTGGACTGTTGTAAGTACATAAGTTACATGAAAAAATTCTGGAGTTTTTACATAAGAACTTCTATTTTCCCCCAAATAAAATATATTTTCAGAATTTCTAAATTTGCTTTAAAATACTTTCTTTTCTCTTTTATTTTTATATCAAGAACTGGTGAAACAAGTCTTTTCACTAAAATTTCATGTTTAACTTAAGGACTGTTAGTTTGTTCGCTATTAGTACAGCAAACTTATTTACATATTTCTGTTAAAGGTATGAGGATGAAAAAGATGAGATTCCTACAATTTTGTTTTATATTCCATAGTATATAGCATGCACTAAAGCTCAAGAGGATACAGACTTTTATTTAGATAAGAGCCTTATGAAAGGTGAGAGGATGTCCTGGTAACTCTAAGGTCAGCTGATTTCTGACCTTAAAAGCCACAATGTAATATCTCGCTTAAGAGACTCTTGGACCCATTGCCACATTTCTGGTGTTTGTGGAAAGTGGCAGACATCACTTTTTTGACTATTCAGGTATTCAAGATTTCTTTATAGCTATACTTATGGACAGGATGAAAAAATAACTTTAGACATTGATTCTAACTATATGGTTATGAAACTCATTCTATCCTAGATACACATATTCCCATAAAAACCCCGATCTCCCACAAAACCTCCAAAACCACCAACAAACACTTTATCTGTGATATCCTTCATTCTTCCTTAACATGGAAGAAGATGCAGATTGAAATTCACTTTCAAATTTCCAAAGGTAACTTTGGAATTGAGCCAAATCTTTTGCTAGGATCTGCAGGAAGTAGCTGTTTTTCCTCATTCCTGAAAGATTCTCTGAGGAAAAAGAACTGCAACTCACATCTCTGTTGTCAGCTTTCAACCTGCTTTATGTTAATCTAATAATGAACCAGAGATAGGAAATATTTAATTCATACACACAGTTACCAGTATCACAACCTTGAACATCCTATCTTTCCAGATTTGTGACAAAAGGGAAAGAGTAGAAGCAAGAAGATATTCTGATGCAAAAATTAGTATCTTGTGATTGTATTCAAGACATTTCCCCAGAGAAGTGCAGGAAAATTAAAGTTTAATAGGATAAGGAGCCAAAATTTTCTGTACATTTACTTTTTTGTAGATATAGGTGTTGGTTTGGTTTATTGTTTCGTGGAACTGGTAGGTTACATGAGGAAAAAATATGTTGTGCATCTCTTTACCCCTTTTGCATGTTAATATATCTGTCTTTAATTCTTAAGATATAGAGTAATTCATAATTCTCAAAACCATGAGAAGATATTTGAAAATATTTGCAAATCTACCATACATGACAAATTGGATTTGCCTTTTCTTATCTCTCTATTATATGGATTTTAACTTTAACAGTACGCATGGATTTATTAAAAACAACACTTAAAATTAAGGGAAAGTAGGTTTTTCACTCTTCTCCAATAGACTGACACTTTGCCAATTCTGACATAGTGCTTTAGCTAAACTGATAAATGCTTGATTTTATTTCCATTTCCTTATGAAAAATAATGATAGGAAAAAAAAACTTTAAATTGAGATCAAAGAACTTTCTCATCTTTGCTGCAATAGTTCATAATTCCAGTTTGACAGTTTTTATGTGTAGATAATATTTTTGTATTTTAAAAGCACTGCAGATTTTAAGAATATTCAGATATTATTAATTTATATGCTCTTAGAGAAATTTTACCCCAGAGAAAGTTGCTGAGCAGTGTTTAGAGAGTCAGGGCATTTTCCACTCCTCACACCACCCCACCAGAGAGGAGACTGGGAGTGCAAAGGAATCTGGGAGGCAACACAGCCAGGGTTGTTGACCCTCACTGACAAAAAGGGGTATTTTACACTGTATGGAATCATATCCAGTAATAAAATCTGGGGGAAGATTAAGGTCACAAAGGCATTTGTCTTCACAAGTGACCATGGGATGGAATCCTATTTTTGGAGAAGCCTGGACACCTGCCTGTGGTTGGGAAATAGTGAATGAATTCCTTACTTTCGTTTGTTTCAAAGTTCAGATTTTGCTTTACCAATTAAACTGTCTATATCTCAGTTCATGAGTTTTTGCACTTTTGGTATTCCAATTCTTTCCCTAATTGTACCAGAAGAGACTGAAAGAGTACCTGCTTTGGTTTTAACTGCCTAACAGAGTTAAACCACAATACAATACAGCACTACAAATTGGTTTTTAATTAGTTTTTGTGCAGTCATTTTTTGAGAAATTGTTTTAATTAGTTTGGGTTTTTTTAATATTTGCTATCTTTCTTCTAACTATTTTTGTTGCACATTCAAATACATGTTAAGGACTTTTTTCTGGGAACATTGATGGATAGATACATTAAAAGTGTATGGTTTGAGCATGTTTACTATGAAAAAGTTAATACTTTTATTTTATTATGGATCCAAACCCATTTTAGTAAATTTTTTATTGCTTTGGGTTTTGTTGTTGTTCCTGTTGTTAGTTTTGCTTTTGTTGTTGGTTTTTGTGGGGTTTTGTTTGGTTGGTTGGTTTTTGGTTTTTTTTGGTTTGGGGTTTTTGTTTATTTGTTTGTTTGGGTTTTTTTTTGGTTTTGTTCTTTTGTTTTCAAGCTCCTTAAATTTTCCTGGTAGTGAAACATCTGCGCTTCAGGGCACCCTGCAGAGGGTTAAAGAATGGTTTGCATCCCTCTAACATAGCAAGGCTTTTAATTCCTGTAAGTGGAGAAAGCCCTGAATGATCAATTTTACTTGAAAAGTCAAGTGATGACACCACATACAGGTTTGAGGAATTCAGTTTCCACAAGGACCTTTTCAAACCACCTGTGGGAGAAGGATTAATCTTTCCAAGGCAAAACGTTGGTGTCAGTCAATAAATGAGTTAAAGCGTGATGTAATTCATATGCAGTTCGATTTCTTTTTTAAATATTTTTATGAGAGTCTCCAAAGCTTATAACTCCACATTCTAAGATTAAACAGGTACAATTGCTCAAAACAGTAAATTTTTGGTGTGATTTCATGAACATAAACCTAATTATTCCTTATCTTCATAATTCAGCAGAAGTTAAGCTTGAGATGCATATAAATAAGTATCAGTGCATCTTCTTAAACAATTTTATTTCTACTACTGGCATCTCTACTTTTGATCCACTTCTGCCACTATCTCTGATTTTGCTTGAATCATCTGAGGGTATTCATTACATGAGAATGTATTTTCACATAATTTTTCTTTCAAAGTAGGATGTATTCATCAAGTAGTGAATTATACATGTGAAAGTATATTGATTATATAATAATTGATAAGATCAATTATTCCTCCTTTTATTGGTATGCATTTCAAAGCTCTTTTCTCAAAAAAAACCATAAAGACTATTTTCTAATAATAGATTAATGAAAAAAAAAAGAAAGCATAAACTATTTATTATTTTAGACCTATATCTGTTTCGGCTTCACTTGATCAAAAATGGGTTCAGAGTATTCATTGTATTTAAGATATTTGTAAAATGTATGTGACACATCTTCTTTGTTTCATTAATAACTGTGAAAACTGTGGAATTACTACAAAATCTCTTTTGGAGTTTTGTTTAATTTATTAGTAGATAGGCTTTCCTAGAACAGATGTAACATTTTTCTGACATTGTTGCATTTCTGAGATGCTTTTTGTTTTTGTTTTGGTTTTTTTGGTAATGCTGACATATCATATCTACTAAGGATGCAAAATTTTCAAGCATAGTAATTCCTGAAGTGCCCAAGAAAGCTTGAGATGGTGTTAAGACCCTCACCAACAACAAGGAACAGGATGTCAGTGCATACCATGAAACCACACAGACTTTCATATTCCATTAATCAGGGATTAGAAATTTCCTAAAGAAGCAAATGATACTTTGTGGTTTAGAAACTGTTGGTTTTTTTTTTTATTTTTTTTTGTTAATTTGTTTTTTTCTCTAAAGCAATAGGTGAATGCTGTGAGGAATAATTTAACATCCAAATGGTATGGCATGCCTATGTGTGAGCAATTAAATTGAGACAAACTGTCATAGGCTAGTTAAATTAGAAAAAAATAGGAAAAATTAGATTGCCCTAGATATCCATATATTTACAAACAAGATTGCAGACCAAAGTTTGACTGAAATTCAGTCAGAGAGAGCGAGGTTCACCCATGTCAGTAGTATAATTTCAGTGTGTCACGCCACCAATAACTTCTTGTTTTAGGTAAAGCGAAATAGTGTCTTTGTTTTCTCTCTGCTGTCTTGTGTTTTGTTAGCTGAAATAGAGAGCGGGAATACTCTCTGTGCTTCCTTAAATAAGCACAACTTATGTCAGATGAGAGGCCTCTGGAAATCCCTTCTCACAACTCAACCTACCTAACTCATATATTTTGATATGGATGACTGCCTTCCTTTACTACTTTAAACAATCCTAGAACCTGTCATGTTAGGTAAATGAAATAGTCCAGGAACTTAGATA
The DNA here is from genome assembly GCA_013400175.1 of Phainopepla nitens. Taxonomy (NCBI): domain Eukaryota; kingdom Metazoa; phylum Chordata; class Aves; order Passeriformes; family Bombycillidae; genus Phainopepla; species Phainopepla nitens. The sequence continues at coordinate 98,365 of VXBQ01003791.1, read as the reverse complement.
TTGATGCTTACTTCTCAATTTTGGGCTCATATCTAATACAAATAGTAAAGTTGAAGAAGTTGAAACCAAGTTGGAACACAGACATATTTGATTAAATATGATAATAACACACAAAAAAAACCAAACAGAAAGAAACAGGTAAAAATTATATTTTAAATGTAGCAAGGGTCATTTAAGATGTGAATAAAGTTAAAACCAAGTTGGAGCGCAGACATGCTTTAATCAAATGGTTATTTGATTAAATATTATGATAACTCACAAAAATAACAAACAGGAAAAAACACGGGTGAAAATTATATTTTAAACGTAGCAAGGCTAATTTAAGACGTGAATAGTAGTGTGTTTCAGTTCCTGCTTCGAGGAATGTGTATGCAGTACTGTAAAAGTCATAGGCGAAATAAATTATCCTATCTGCTTTATAAATCCTTAGAGGGCAGAAGTACGAGATAAATTTCCATGTATTTAATTCACTCTACTGATGTCTTCTCCATTGCAATAGCCACTAAATATCTTCCTTATGGAGGAAGGTATCTTATCTTCCTTCTTTAAGTATAAGAAGTCCTAGCATTTTAAAGAGAACATTTTGCTTCAGGTAAGCGAAAAGGAATTCCAAAAATTCTTCATCTATAGATTCCCAGGATGTGCTATTCCTTTATTTTTAGTGGTTTACAGGAGTACATCAAGTAACAATAGCAACAAAATAACTGCTTTGCATCTGTCTTGAAATAACACATGGCTCTGAGAAACAACTCAGCAGAAGCAGAAAGTGCTTATAAAGATGTCAAAGATGTAGGCCATAAGATAGATCTGAAAAAAACTACTACTACTGAAGGTTACTTTCATGAGTTCAGCCGCACAATGTTGACTCTAATTTCTTAAGACTGTGTGAAAACAGTAATATTTTGCTTCGGTTACAAGTGTGACTATTTCAACCATTTCACACACCAAAACATTTTAGAATAGAACTGAATATATTTGTTTACAGTATTACGTTTCCTTTATTGAAACCCTAAATAAAAATTCTATTACGTCATTTTATCTTTCAAACATGCCTAATTAGTTTTGCTGCTATGGTTACTGTCAAATACAGTTTTTCAGAGGGTGGAACAGAGTGTATATGAATCGGGTATCAAATCCTCTTTATGTATGTATGTATGTATGTATGCATGTATGCATGTATGTATTTGTCTGTCTGTCTATCTATCTATCTATCTATCTATCTATCTATCTATCTATCTATCTGTCTGTCTGTCTATCTATCCATCTATCTATCTGTCTATCTATTACATGCAAAAGATGCTAAGGCAATATTTCTAAACTTCCAGTAGCTAAACTCCCACGTAATCTTTCATTTAACTTTGGGATATTTCATTGTCCCAGGAATTGCTACCAATCTCCCTCTCAGACAGAGTGTGATCGCTCATACTCCCATTATCCAATCTGCAACTTAAAAGGGTCACCAGCTTTGTTGCCCTTATCAGGGCGTGGTCCAGCACCTCAGTGTCTTTCCCCTAGTGAGGGTCCCAAAACTGAACACAAAACTCGAGGTGTGGCCTCACCAGTGTCGAGTTCATCACTGCCCTGCTCCTGCTGGCCATGCTGCTGCTGATACAGGCCAGGATGTCACTGGCCTTCTTAGCCTCTTGGGGTCAGTGCTGTTTCATGTCCATGGGACTACCAACTTGGATCCCCAAGTCCTTTTCTCCTGAGAGATGCTGAAATTCTTTTATTGATTATAAATAAACATACCTGTTGAAATAAACATAGGTGTTGCCAAGTTTCTGTTTGTGTTATTGAGTCCTGATGATCCTGACCAGCTTCTCCTGGGGCCTGCACCTGCACCCATGGGGGCTGGAACAATATTTAAGCTCATTCTATTAAAAAATTTAAAAATATTATTGACTACTCCAATAAAGGCTCAGTAAAGTGGGAGAAATTGTACTGAACTGAGGCATGTATCTAAAGTGATTTCTTTCCATGAAGTATAAAGCAGTGTAAGCAATGTAAAGATTCAGGCGCACTACAGGAAAAAGTAATTTTACAGCCTATCTCTTATAAAAAGGGCCCTAAGTAAGAAAGTATAGATCTCAAATTTACTGAAGTTTAGGACTCTTTTTTTGTAATGTAATGCCCTCTCTTCTCCCTAGGTGTAATTCAGTAAGCTCCATCCTGTTGAAAAAGAAGTTTCAAAGATGGAAGATCTGGAAAAAAGTAATGGAGTAGCAAGGGAAAAGTACAGAAAGAACCACTTCTAAGCTGTTTATACTACAGACTTATGAATCTTACTAGGTGTCAAAGGGTAGTCCAAAGCACAGATCTTTAAGATGCTTTGTGATGTCAGTAGGATAATCACAGGTAAAAGGTGATTGCATCCTTAAGCAGTGAAAGTCTAGCAGAGCCAGAAGCCAACTCTTTAAAGGGTGTATTATGAGTAAGCCCACACATCTTTTCAAGTTATCCTCATTTCTAAACCACTTTAAGGTAAATTATGTTTTTCAAGCTTGTTTCCGATGTTTTTTTTTTTGTTGTTGTTGTTGTTTGTTAGTTCGCTTTTCACAGAGTTAAATTACAACACACCTTAGAGAGCAATTTATAGAGCTAAGACAGCAGAAATAATACACACACAAAAAAATAAGGGTACCAATGTCACTCTTCAGTGTCAATATCCAGCTCCATAATGATCCACTTATATCTTAGGATGCTCGGATATATGCGTCTTATAAGAATTAAAATTATGACAGAAGATTTGTGCCTGTGTTTAACAGAAGGAAAGGTGGAGGAGAGCAGTAGAAAATCATCCAATTGTGCTACAGGTAAATGCTTTGTTTCTGCTTGTGATGCATTTTAAACAATATCCCAAAACTAGGGATACTGGAAGACCCTGACCAATCAGATATACTTAACGTTACTTGTTCATGAAGTGTTTTTACCATAAAGTTAAAGGTGAAAAACATCAGTGACAAATATTGTCTTTCTGTACATTCTCCTATTACAGTGTTGGAATTATTAGACTGTAAACAGAAGCATATTTTTAATAACTGAATATTTTTCATTCATTTCAGTTATAAGCTGTTTGTGTTAAAGGAAGATAAAGCCTAACTCTCTATCAGAATGATTAAACATTTATTTTAATTTAGACTTTTGCCTCTCTGTAAATATACTAGACATTTAGGTGTGGTTCATTTCTTGCCCTGTGTATTAAGGTTATTGGAAGGATCACAACTGTTATAGATAAATTGTGGCTATCATTTCATGGACCTGAATCCTGCAATTTCAGGATTGCATTGCAATTCCATGTCTGCAATGGTACTTCTTGCATTTATATCTTCAAAAAACTAAAGAAAGCTCAGAACCGTCTTTTTTTAATTTTCCCCTTTTTGTGGACCATTATTTTTTTTCAAACTAATTAAACTATGAACATGACCTCCAAAGCCTGTATTCAGTGCTAGGATCTTAAGTGGAAAAATGAACTGTCAAATTACCAGTATCTTCTCTGGACCAGACTGGATTTTTTGAAGCGCTTGGCAGCCAAATTTTCTCAAAGGACCTGTACTTGTATAGAGTATCACACTTCCCCGGTGATTTTCATCAGCTGGAGGCAACCGTGTAATGAACACAACAATCCAAAATTTCTTTGATGTCAGGATAAAGGGGGCTACAGCATGCTGGTGTTCATCACTTTAAAAAATGAGGGGTAAATAATGTATAATGGACTAACTGAGCAATTTCTGTACAGATCATTCACTCTCAACACACTTCTCTTCTGTGCTAACCCATAAGCATATTAATAAATGCACTTTTTTTTTTTTTTTTTAAGAGCTCACAAATAGATAGCAGGTACTATAGAATTTTTACAGAAGGCCATACAGCCCTGTTGGTTGGATATGGAATTATATGGTTGACATTGCCTCACAACCACAAAGTCAAACCCAAGTCTGATTTAAGTGCAAATACAGTTTTTTTGTTCAGGCAGAAGATATCTAGAGCATCGCACCTAGCATCGTTTGGTTGTTTTTGGTTTTTTTTTCATTAAGAAACAATCATGTATTTAATAAAAAACAATTACAGCCCTAATAGCTAATACAGCAGTAGATGTATTAAAAAAAAAATGGTTACAAGAAACACAACAAAATCACTGTAGCAATTTGGTGAGCTATTCAGCATGAAATCTTGTATTATATCTCTCCAGCCCATTTAGATAGATCCCTGTTTAAGTACTGAGGTACGTCAGAGACTAATGAATTTCATTGCCATCATATGTCACTGCACAGATCATACATTTTATTTTTTATCTTTACAAGATATCGTAACACTGTAAGATTTTTTGACCTTTTAGCAAATATAAGCAGTTATCTATATCTTTATGCCACCTATAGCATTATTTGCTACCTATTTAACTCCCCTTGGCTCACTGAAGAATAAGTGTTGTGTTTAGAGTGGGAGTGAAACTCAATTAAAATCTTTGAAAACACACAATTTTCCTCTCTAACTTTTCATATTAAATATTACTGAGTTAATAGTCTCAGTGGAAAAACAGTTGCTGGATTATCCAAATGTTTCAGCAGCTGTTTGTCCAAACTAAATTTGAGTGATACCTTTTACTTACCCAGAGACAGTGCTGCTGCTCTTTTCTCAGCGCTGCCCTGTGAAAGGACAAGACACAATGGGCATAAACTGAAGTAGAATAAATTACTTTTAGCATCATAAAAGATTTTTGCTATGGTGGTGATCAAACACTGATACAGGTCCCAAGAAGGCTACGTATTTTCCATCCTTGGAGATATTCAAAACCTGTTTGGAGAAGACATTGACCTGCTTACCAGTCTTAGGCCCTATTTTCTGCAAGGGCATTAGAAAAGATGAGCTACAGATCCACCTTCCAGTCTCAACAGTTCTGTGATTCTGTGAAATCCTGTAATAATTAGACTGTATAAAAAACCATAGCAAACCTCTAGCAAGAAGAAGCAGAGCTAGTAGGATACAGGTGGGTACTATGTGATTTTGCAAATTGTATATATGTGAACATTTCTAATATGAGAAATAACTGATTAGACTCTTCTAATAACCTGCTGTTTATGTATCTTGAAATCTATTTTTCTCTCTGTTCATATACCAGAAACAAAAATGTAGCAGGGTAACCTTTGTTGATGATTCTCTTGATTCAGAAGAAGAGTATAATTTATTTCTCTCCCAAATGAGGTAAGCAGGAAAACTGAGCAATATGGCTTGCAGCACTGGCCATAAGCAAGGGGAAGATTTCCAGACAAAGATAAATGTGAAGGGATGTGCTTAAACAGAATTTTCTATAGCAGTTTCAAGGGGCCAGCAAAGTAGATTCATCACCCCAGAAACTCCAGGAGAATAGGCAGTGTATTTTTATGAAGTGTTCAGAATAATTGAGTGCAACATTCAGGCTGAGCTGCTTTTGTACACATCAGGTAGTGAGAAAATGAAGCAGAATTAACTATATGTGAAAATGATAAATAAAGTCACAGGAGATTTTGAATTTTTATCTTTTATCTGGCCTTACTACATGTAGATATGTGGGATAGTGTCCTCGTAACTCACATGACAAATTATTAGCACGCTTTGGACCCCTGCATCCAATCTACTCCTCTTTAACATTAGCTTGCATGCAGCTGAAGGCATTAGCTTGGGAATGATCTGTCGCTGATGGTCTGGGGTGGATGCCCTGAGGTCTGTGATTAGAAAGAGGTCCTAAATTGTGTACAGCCCCTAGCAGAGTTTACAAAGAGCTTGCAAAGAGCAAGTGCTGTAGTAGCAGAAAGCAATAGGCTGAGTGGTCCTAGACTATATGCAGCCATGAACAGAACCACAACCTAAGAAAGAACATTAGATTTCAGACACCCTGTGGGAATGTGGAAAATGCAATCCACAGTTTCTTTATGTTATGACTAAGCAAAACACAGCTCAATTTTAATAGAAACAGAGTTAAACTGAGGTGATGAGAAGTGTCCCTCTGTGCTTCTTGCTGAGTCAGTGCTTTAAATGTGAGGTATGATATGCTAGAAAAGCAGTTTCCTTTCTGTAGTGGGTCCCTTGCCAGTATTCTGGAGGAACCAATGGTGAGTGAATAGAAAAACATTCCCCAGTCTGTGCTACAGTATGTTCAGGGCAAAAAATCCTTAGATGATAAGAGGTATGATTCAAGTGCAAAGAAAAATTGCATAATTTTACAGTTTTTCATATTATTTAACACGGAAAGAATGAAATGTCCTCTGAGATTTCCTTCTAATCTCTCCCTGATATAGTCCAGTATTAAATAGGTCATTCTTCTCAGTTTAATGCAACTAAAAAAAAAAATAAAGTAAATTATTATATAGGAAGCGTAGGCATTGAATAAGTTACTTGCAAATATATAAACACTACTTCTATAAAAACATGTAGGAATGAAAGAAAAAGTATTTAAAAAAATTGTTTCTATTCTCTCCATGAGAAGGATGTCCACTCAATGGGGTTAAAAATCTGAATGTCATAAAAAGAAATGGCTGATACTCTGAAAATCTCACTACAAGCAAAATTAACAAACTATATCACTCAAACATTATTCAAATTAATGTTTAACCCATCCAAATTATGTAATTAATACAGAAAATATTTTGTAGTATTACAGATAAAAATTATACAGCCTGCCCCATCAGCAATTCTGAATATGTACATCTTTGCTCCAGTGCTGAAATCACCCTTCTACTCTGACTTTGCACCTGAAGGTTGACAATGTCAGTCATCTGAAAGACTACAGGATTTGGGGATGTGATCACACCTTGCCAGTACCTTGAATTGTGTGCTAGGAGGAGATGGGTGGTGTGCCTGTAGGTACAGCCCCTTTGCCATGGGTCCTTTCTCCCCTCAGTTGTATTGAAGTGGAATTCCTCCACCCCATCAGCTGGCAGTCAGCGTTGTTGGTGGGGTACATCTAGACTCCTTAGCATTTAGCAAAGCTTATAAACATTATTATTTTTCTTTAAATACGCCTATAATAAAAATCCAACTAATGGAGTTATAAGAAAATTTTCCTGTTGCAAATTAATGCATAAATTCATATGGCAACTATTACTACTAAAGTCAGGGACTAGATACTAGACTAGATGGATCACTTTCTCAATTAAGTATGACAGTTTTTATATTCTGGAGGTTTTTACTTCAGGGATAAACCAATATTTCACACTCTAATTTCATTTTGGGGGGGATTTTCTTTTTATATGTACCTCCTAATATCCATTCAGTTCCCCAGTATATTTAAAAGGAGAAGAATAAAAAAAAATTGGCACACATGTCATGAACATTAGAAATAAAATAGTGTATATGAGAAGAAGGTTTGCCAAAATAGCATGAAGAACTTATTACAATCAAATTTTCTTTATATGTTGACATTTCACCAGGTGTTTTAAATCTGTATAGTTATTCCATAATTTTAGCAAGTGAATACAGGGAGGTAATTGCAACAAACATTGTTAAATTGAATATCTTTGCTCTGATGTCAATGTTGACTTCAGTCAATACTTGGACTTCAGATTTTTTTTTTTCTGTTGACATGTTCTATTTTTTCTTGGCTATTTTTCCTGTCACAAAGTGCATTTATTAACACCTTCCTAGGGGAAAAAATATAAATGCCACAAAAAGACTTCCCTTCTCCTCTTACTTTGTATCCATATAAGCAGCAAGGGCTTCTAAAAGATAGATCTATATACTCTAAAAATTAAACACAGAAATGTACTGGTCGGGGCTGAAATAGCTAGCAAGGAAATGCTAAAAATTTAATTCTGTAGCTGAGCCAGGCTTTCTTTCCCACCATCATAGCAAAGTGGTAAGGCTTAGAAATTGGTTGGCAATGAACAAGTACTATAGACAGCAATTGTTTTCTGACTTACCTGCCATGTATAGTCAAAAAGAATCAGTAATCCAGTGACATGTTGGATGACTTACAATTATCCAGATAAGGCATTCTAAAGTCACAAGCTAGTTGTAGAGTGGAATTTTCATTCCATGGAATTCAGATTGTAGAACTGGGGACATATAATCCCTTCAACATGTTGTTGGGCTGCTGAGTGTAAAGAAACAATACACGGAATAGACTTTCAAATGCTACTGATACATATTTCATGCCATGAAGTAGAAATGAGTGGGAAATCACAGCAGCTGTAGTTTGAGATTCACATGTCCCAGTGAAAAGCTTTGCCCCTTTATATTAATAAAGGCTGGAGGATGAACAGATTGAAAGCAGCCCTGCTGAGAAGGACTTAGGGATTCTGGTAGATGAGAGCCTGGACATAAGCCAACAATGTGCACTTGCATCCAGAGCAGCATGGCTAGCAGATCAAGGGAGGTGATTCTGCCCGTCTACTCCACTCTGGTGAGACCCCACCTAGAGCAATGTGTCCAGATCTGAGCTCCCCAGCACAAAAAAGACAGGGACCTATAGGAGTGAGTCCAGAGGAGGGTCATGAAGATGATAAGAAGGCTGAAACACCTCTCCTGTGAAGACACATTGTGAGAGTCAAGGATATTTTGCCTGAAGAAAAGGCTTAAGGGAGACCTTATTGTGCTCTTCCAGCACTTAAGAGGGACCTACAAGAGCTGAGAGGGACTTGTTGCAAGGGTATCTAGTGATAGGACAAGAGGGCATGGTTTTAATTTGAAAAAAAGGTTAGATTAAGATAAAAGGAAGAAATTCTTTACTGAGAGGGCATTGAAACACTGGGACAGTTTGCCTGGAGTGGTGATAGATGGGGCATTCAAAGTTAAGTTCAGGTGTTCTGAGCAACCGGATCTAATCAAAAATGTGCCACCTCATAGCAGAGTGTTTGAACTAGACAACCTTCAGTGATTCCCTTCTATCCCAAAATATTCTATGGTTCTCTGAATCTGTGATTCTATTCTTTTCAGTCCTTCCTCTGGAGGAATATAACAATTTTTTGTTTCCAGCTTTGGACATAAAAGCATCATTTAGTGTTACCACTTGGTTAGTGGCATAGAGTGTGAGTAATTCACTGACTGAATCATTCTTTATTTTTTATTTTATATATAATTTTCATCCATAAAGAAATCTGTTGTTTAAAAGGCACCATTGAAGAAAAGCAACAAGAGAGGAAGAACTGGACCTTTAGTTTAAGCACAAATTACTGAACTGCAACTAATGCCAAACCGACTGCTGGCCTTCCTTAACTGAGGCTGTAATTAGAAGAACAAAGGGAGCAAACAAAGCAAAATGTCAAAAAATGATTTGACATTCCATTTGAGTGGTGGAACAGTACAGTGGTCTTGAAAGCGAAATGAAAAAAAAACCTAATAGGACTCCTAAACTTAGAATATTTTCTTGCAAATAAGAATCGGTGCAGTAAAATTTCATCAGAGGAAAGGAATAAGGCTGAGCTTTCCTAGAAAGAGTTACAGCACTTATTTAAATATGCATCAAATGCACAGAAAACAAAGGAAAATGAAATCACAAATAGTTCATTTTGTTTATGTATATATAAATGGGAAAATATTTAATTGCATCACCTCATATAGAAACAATTCCACACTCCTCATTCACCTTTTCCTATATGTGAAAAATATATTTTTTAAAAATATATAAAGATTACTTCAAAATATCTGTTTAAGAAAAGGTATAAGCTTTTCAGTGGTGCTTCTTAGAGATAAGCTCTTCACAAATATAAAGGAATTTGTCTTTAGAATATACCTAGTAGACAGAATTAAACTCATTCACAGTATCTTTTCGATGATGTTTTCAAGAAGGGGGGGAAAACTGCTACACAGCAGCAGCTGGGACAGAAGAGTGAGAATATGTGAGAGCAAGAACTCAGCAGACACAAAGTCAGTGAAGAAGGAGAGGGAAGAGGTGCTCCAAGCGCTGGAGCTGAGATTCTCCTGCAGTCAGTGATGAAGATTATGAGGCAGCTGTGCCCCTGCAATCCATGGATGTCCATAGGGGAGCACAGATCCACCTGCAGATCATGGAGTAGCAGGTGGTGTCTTTCTGAATATGCCCTTAAAGACAATATGACCCCATGGAGAGCCTCTTCTGGAAAAGGTTCATGACAGAAACAGGGGCCCATGAAGGAAGCCAGTGGTGGAGGAGGTTGTTTGGTAAGGACTGTGTATCCACAGGTGACCCATGCTGGAGCAGTTTGTGAAAGATAAGAAAAGACACAATCTGGATCCATTTGTGACGAATAACAGCCTGCTGGAAGGACCCGTATTGGAGAAATTAATGAAAGACTATCTCCCATGGGTGGGATCCCATGCTGGAGCAGAGAGAGCGCATGAGGAGAAAAGACTAGCAGAGAGAGACTTTGGCAAAGTACTTGCAACACCCATTGCCTACGCTACTGTCATGGGAAGAGGTAGAGTCAAATTGTTGCATTAACAGTATCGAAATTTGTGAGAGAATAAAGCCCTCTGAACTACAGCTGGTCCTCAGAGATCAGAGGGGCTAGGCGCCTTCTGCCAATTTAGCACTGTCAGCCTGGTTGAGTTCAACAAGAAATTGCACAATCACAGATCAGAAGTAGTGCAGTTTACCAACTATATACTGCTGGTCAGGTCATGAACCAGACCAGGCCAGAACTTACATTATCCATATTCACAAATAGCAGAGTTTATGGAAGCAACAGGAAGGCAGGTTCAGGATTGCTGGTGATAAATGCACTAACTATAGTATTAATGTGTGTTATGACAGAATGTATAGTAATAGAGATCTAATAATGAGGTGATAGAGAGATAGAGAGATAGATAGATAGATAGATAGATAGATAGATAGATAGATAGATAGATAGATAGATAGATAGATAGACGGATAGACAGACAGATATATAGCCAAGTCCTTTCCAACACAGTCAGAAGCATGCAGCTCACCTAAAAGTGACCCTTCATGGGATGAGGAGAGAAAAAGTCTGTTGACTGCTCCCGAGCAATCAGAAGGTCTTCCCTCTCTCTCTTTTCGCCTCAACCTCCCCTTCTATGATACAATTTTTGTCCTTTCCCAAAGTGGTAAAATAATTCCATGTTATAGATGGAGTTTTGGAGATTGTGTTCTTACATATAAGGCATGCTGTCTTTTCTCTTTTGCAATTGCATTCTGAGGGGTGTGAAAGTTAATATGCAAATAAGATTTAATGAGAGTCTCAGTTACTTTCAGTCAGAATTTATAGCTGATTGGAGAGGGGGAATACACTCTCTGTTCCTCCTACACCCGCTAAGGTGGCACTAAAAGCTGTCTGACCTTTTTCAGATAGTCTTTCCATGCATCTTTAACTCCTTAAATGACCAGATTTATAACAAGGCTTGCTTTTCAGGGTGAAAGAGGAATAAGGCCAAAGGCTGGTAGAGATGTGCTTTTCTTTGAGCCTTCACTTCACACCAGACACTCTTCAATTGTTTTGGATGTTGCTCAAGCCAGGGGACCAGCTCATGCTCTTTCCAACCAGCCTTCACCAATTCTTCAAATTATTCAGCAACTTAAAGCCCCTCCATAGAAAATCTGAAAATTTACCACAAAAGTTGAACTCAGGAAGACAGAGGAGACAATGTGCAGCTTTTTAGGTTTGTTCTTATTTCCTATTATCCTACTTAGATTTGATGGGGAAATATTAAATTAATTTCCCCTAGTTGAGTCTGTGTTGCACATGACTGTATCTTGTAAGCTATCTCTCTGTCCTTGTCTTGACCCACAAGCCTTTTGCCATATTTTCTGCCCCCTATCCAGCTGGGGAAGAGAAATGACAGAAAGGCTTTGTGGGCACCTACTAGTCAACCCACCACAAATATACATAGAGAAATCTTCATGTTATAGAGGAAACATTGAAATAGAGTGTTAGAAAAAAATTAATAACCTAGTCTCTGATTTACTATGGAGTTTTCTGTTTGACATTTTCTGTTTGTTTCTGAACCTCAGCATTCTAACACTGCAATATTTTCCAATTACACTTCTCATTCAAGGCACATTTCAAATTCTTAGTGGTTTTGCTTGTGGGAACCCTGATTTTCAGTTTAAGCACCTGGGAATGAGAAATGCACAGTTAATGATCACCTATGAAGAGTTATATTGAAATAATTTGTTCAGCATCACATTAAAAATCTACAGAGGAATCAAGGAAATGATTGAACATTCAGTCCTGACATCCAGGTGCCTCAGCCATTTCTTTCTGAGTTGCATTCATTCACTTTGCAATTTCAACAAGAAGAGACTAGGTACTGATAGCACTTAGAGCTATGCTGCTTCAACAATCTAAAATGGATTTTCATTTGTGTGTCACAGTTTCTAGTGTTTCTTTGGCAAGATTAACAATATAACTTCTTTTTTTTTTTTTTTTCCCTTCTTCCAAGGGGTTTAAAATTATTCCTACCAAAGAATAAACATCCACTATTTGAAATCATTTAGCTCCTCCACAATGGTTGCTTGCAGGGTTGGATCTTTGCAATCACTACAAACACCAGCTGTAGTAAGCAAGGCAATTGTAAGTAGCAATAGGTGTCTTTGTGTTAACAAAGTTAACAGTTTGCTAGTATGGTGAATGAACACTGGAGGGAGGAAGTCTGTTCCTTGTGTAGCAGTATTTTTTTATTTCATTTGTTTCGCTTTTATAGATACCACCTCACTCACTGAAATTTGATACAATGAGTAATAGCCATACTTGTCCCTGTGGTAGAATCATTGATTCTAAGTCCTTTAGTTAAACACATACCCAAAGAATGGTCTACATTGTTCTCATACCAAATTGCTGAGGGGTTTGTCCAGAAATTAACTAAAGGCAAACTCTCCATTGTCTATAATTATTATTTTAAATGATTGCAAAATTATATTTATCATTGCGTGTTAAACTTCTACTTCAAATCTGAATGGAACAGCCTCTTTTTTTCCCTCTCATGCTTCTGATCCAGAAGCAGGCAGAAATTTAATCATTCAGAGTAACCTTCATTTTGTTCTTGTGTACCCTCTCAGAGGTTGAAAAAAATTGGAGAAAGTGAGAGTAGAAATCCTACTCATCCCTCACAACCAAACCACATTCCAGAAGTAATTGCTAGAGTTTTTATCTGATAATACTTGGAAATTTTATAATGATCATATGTGAAGAATAGCTTTCAATATTTAAAACATTAGTAGAAATAGGGGTTTTTTTGAGCATATTTTGAGGCTTATTTCTGATCCCAATGTAACATGATGCTTACCAAAATCTTTTTGTCCAAAAAATAATGGCCTTACTTCTTTTTTTTTTTTTGTTTTTTTTTTGAAAAACTGTTCCAAGTACTTATTAATACAGGAAAAAAATAACACTTTCTTAAACCTTTCTCATATTCCCTTTTTTCTGATTGTCACTTCTCCCAGCACAAAACCCCCAAACAAAAATGTGATATGCAAAAGTGAATTCTGTTTGATTGTAGAAGTCTTACAGAAAGTGTCAGCCAACCTCACCTGTAAAGGTTACTCCGCTTCCAGAAGTAGCACACAAGAAACACGAGACAATTAATTCATATAGCTGCAGATTCAACAAAAGACTGCAAAAAAGATTCAAAGGTGTCCTCCAATGTTTAGTGATACCTCTGTTTAAATGAAAACACTTTCAGTAAAAACATTCTGTAAAAAATGACATTTTGAAACTCTGCCATGAAGTTAGGAAGATATGTTGAATCTTTATCTTCTGTTATCAAGTACATTAATAAAACAAACATTTGTGTTCAAGGGAATATCCAGAATATCACATTTATTTGTACAATTAAGGCTCATCATCATTTATTCCTGAAGAATTTATTTTCTATGTTTTTTGTAATGTTATCTGGAACTAGAACCCGAGTTGCACATACAAGACATTATAGAAAATTTCTCCAAGCTCTACATTTTCTCATCTAATCAGATTTCTATAGAATTCATATCATATGCAGATGCATTTCAATAACTGTATCACTGTCCTTTGCAGACACAATATTCTTAGTTTAAAAGTTAGGTGTTCACTATGGTTGTAACTACGTACCCAGAAACAGACAAACTGGGGGTTATTTTCAGTCCATAACAAATTCTCACTGACATTTTTCTCCTCAAACATTTTCCCTGTACCAGCATGGCTCTTTCCATGGGCTGTTGTTACCTCAGAAGGGTATCCAACTCTTGCATCATGGAATCTGCCACAGCCTGCAGTGTAGTTGTCTGCTCCAGTGTTGTCTTCTCTAGGGGCTGAAGAAGAAGCAATGGCTCAGCACCTACAACACCTCCTCCCACACCTTGACTTTAGGTTCTGCAGGCTTGTTCTTCATGCGTTTGCTTTCTCCTCACTGCCTGTGCAGCATTTTGCCCATTCTTAATCATGCTTTCCTACTGGTGCCACCATCATGACTCGGCGCAGCCATGCCCTGAGGTGGGCTGGTTGGAGCCAGCTTGAACCCTCTGTGTCTGGCAGCCTCAGCCACTCCTCACAGAGGCCGCTGCTGAAGTCTCGCAGCTACAAACACCTGGGCACCTACACCCAGAACTACCACACAGCATAGACACAGTCATTCTGGTGAACAAACCTGCCATGCCTGATAATCTGCCAAAAGAGGAACAGTGTCAATAACGAGGCAGAAATGGGTTTCATGCAATTACTGATTCTTTCATATCTTCAACATTTCACAGAAATCAGAAATATATACAATTGATCTTGAAGAATAAAAAACATTTTGTATATTATGTAGATAAGGTAACTGGCAGTAGAAAGGCAATTAATAGGGGGAACAAAAAATACATTCCTATAAAATATTGCTTTTTTAAAGTTTCTTATTTGGTGTCATTTGAGATGGTTACTTGAGGTAAGAACTGCAACTTTAAAAATACAGCTGTATTGAATGAATGTGCAAAAATCTACTATATTCTTTTACCTGACATATCATAAGTTTCATGTTGTATTTGAAGAATAAAGAACAACAGTTTAAAACAGGATGTGACTTTCTAAATTTGTTTAAAGACAACTTCTCCAGTTCTGAAGTGGGAAGTGCCAAATTGCTCTTTCCACTTTAACAGAAATGTCCCAGCAACTTCTATTTTCTTTGCATATTTTGTCATGATTTTCTCATATAGAGCAGAGGTGGTCTCTGAAGTTGTTTTGAGAAGTGCTCTTAATTGCTGGAAATATGTTTGTTTCCTTAGCACTGAGTGTATAGAATACATTCCATCAGCTATATATAATTTAGGGAAGAATATATATATATATATATATATATATTAAACTGGCCTTTTTAAGTCACTTCTATTCAGAAATGCTAGTGTTCCAGAGGTTGATACAGCCAGCATTTCTTATAAAAATGATGAGGTTTGTTTTATCAGCAAGCCATGTTAAACATCACCTTTTATAAATGTTGAAATGGATCAAAGTAGTTGACATCTGACCTTTCAAGGGATTGTTTAAACTTACAAGGCTACATGGGAAATTACATGCTGGAAGGAATAAACAGAAGATTCAAGATTGTCTTCTGAATGGAATGAATAGTGCCATATAAATTGTTCTGAGTTACATTCATCTAGTGAAATGTGAACAACTTTGATTCACATTTATACAGTTGTGTTAATCCTGTACACTTCTGGCATAATGAGTGGAGAATATTAGCTACTACCTCTGCTGCTGTTTAATTTAACTCCTGACTCCCTGGTCTGTAGCATCAGAGTGATCAATGTCAACTGTTTTTCAAGCCAGACCCTCTAAAGCTGACTGGTGGCACCCACACTTTCTTTGCTGTCATTCAGCTCCAGATTCTAGGCATGTAGATTTAGGTGTCTAAACGAACAGGTTCAGTGCAGCTGCCATCAGCTAGATGGCTTGCACCATTTGGGATTTCTCCTGATGTCCAGCTACCAACCTGGGCAAAGATCTTCTTCTGGTCCTCTAATAGATCTATTACCCTTGTACACAGCTTGAACACCAAGGGGAGATCTATGTCTTTTTAGGCAGCTGAAGACCAGGCAAGATCCCCAGGGGAAAATCACATGACAATAGCTTCCCGCATAGGGGCAACAATGAAATTAGGTCTTATGTCTAGAAACCTATGTGGCTATTATAAACTTTGTGACATGTTTTCCAACACTAAGTAGGCCCCCTGGATTCCATAGAATATTTTAAATGACATTAGGTGCATATGTTTAGACAACTGAATTGCTTACCAAATCATCGATACTAAAGAGATATCAGGGCTTTTAGGTAGAAACCTATATTGGGTGCATATGTTTAGACAACTGAATCCCATACCAAATCACCACTGATGCTAAAAAGATACCATGACTTTTAGGTAGAAACCTACATTAGACACCTATGTTTCCTGTATTTATAGAATATATCCATGCATATATTCTAAATATGGAAATTCAAGTAAGATTAATATAATTCTGCCCTGTGTGGCTATTGCATTTATAGATTTCACATTAATAACAACCTTATCTGATGACACTATTGTATTATAAACCCTAAACATTTGCAAAGGGCTGAAAGAAAGAAATAATACTTTCAGAAGCCATCTGTTCATGATGCATCAAGATTTAAATTGATTCATCCATGAAACACAATTCTAGTAGGAAGAAAACAATACTGAATAACATGTGGTCCCAGAATAAGAAAAAAACACTGGAAATTCTTCATAAATGACAGCTGCTACCAATACACTAAAAGGTTAACTGCTTAATATTTAAAAAGTCATTGGAGGAGGATAATAGGCAACACCTGCAGCAATTCAGACAACTGTTTTTAAAAACTTATTACACTGAGTCGTCCAGTTGTTCATTGGATCCTAATTGTATGTGATTCTAATCTCACAGAATCACAGAATATGTTGTGTTGAGAGGAACTCCCAAGGATCATCAACTCCAGCTCTTGGCCCTGCCCAGTACCATCCCCAAGAGTCACACCATGTGCCTGAGAGTATTGTCCTAACACTTCTTGAGCTCTGTCAGGGTTGGTGGTTCGACCACTTCCCTGGGGAGTCTGTTCCACTGTCCAAACCCTCTGGGTGAAGAACTTTTTCCTAATACCCAAAGTAAACCTTCCCTGACACAGCTTCAGGCCATTCCCTTGGGTCCTGTCACTGGTCACCAGAGAGAAGAGGTCAGTGTCTGCTCTGCCTCTTTCCCTCATGAGGAAGTTGTAACTGCAATGGAGTCTCCCCTGAGTCTCCTCTTCTCCAGGCTGAACAGAACAAGTGACTTCAGCTGCTCTTCATAGAGCTTCCCCTTAAGGGAAGCCCTCTTTGGAACTGTCCCTAATAGTTTAATATCTTTCTTTTATTGTGTTGACCAAAACTGCACACAGCACTTGACAAGAGGCTGCAACATTGCAGGGAAAAGTGGGACAGTCTCCTCCCTTCTTGACAATTGAAAAGTATACGACGCTGAACATTTTTATTAAAACTTAACACATAATTCACAAGGCACTATCAGCTTTGTCCTGTAACTGCTGTCTCATTAAATCCTCTGTGGGATTCTTTGTCTCCTCCAGTATTAAAACCTTCAGACCAAGGCTCTCACTGACACCCCTTTAAATATTTATTATTTATACTGTGCTATTACAAAGCCCAAACACATACATCTACCTGCAAAACATGCACATAAGCACATACACAATCTGTACAAGTTATTATTGCTAGTGGGCTACTGCTCAGCACAAAGCAAGAAGCATATTACTGATCATATGATGAATAACTGAACAGCAAACTGACTCTCTTGCAACCTCACCTCTAAAAAGACAGTAGAAAGAGAGAAGACTGACTGACACTTGTCTACCTTCTTACAATATTTCAGATGGGTGTAAATTTATAGGCACAAGTTCTAGATACCTGTCCATGTGGTACTTCAAGCAATGGCAATACACAGTGTGAGATAAGTGAGCTTCCAAGAACGGTTAAGTTTTCAGCATCAAAAGATCGTGAAACAAGTATTCGTTTTGCAAGTTCTTTTTGAAAAGACTTATCTAAAAGTCAGAGAAAAAGCTGATGATAGTGATGAAAGGGGAGATAGTGATGAAAGCTATGCATTGAAAAAGAAAATTTGAAAGAGCTCAGTGGTATATAAAATGAAGAATGGTATTCCAGGCATATTTCAGAGAAAAAAAAAAAGATTTTGAAGTTTTGAAAGTAATCTCTGCTTTCTGTTTATCTGCAGATAAACCTAATAATCTGTTTTTACTCATTACAGAGAGAACAAACTCTTTCAGTTAGATCAGAAGACCCCATCTTCCTGCTGACTACTTTGGTGACTTCAAGCAAGTCACTCAAATGTGTTTGTTTGATTTCTTTAACCTGTATTTAATCATCTCACCAAAACATACTTCATATTTTGCTCAAAGTTGGTGTATGGTGACTGTATTAAGGAAAATGTCAGTGTTTGTACTTATAAAGAACACAGAGAATTAGAAGGTGTGTAGACATAAAAAAGATGCATTTGAGATATGATATCTAAGGTTTCTAGGTTTCTGGGAGCAGATAATATGTCTGTTTTTTTATATTCACCCTGGACTACATTCTAGAGAAAAGTAATGAATTTCAAATCTCTCTCTGCTCAAAAACAGAAGAAAAGGGATGAAAAATTATGATGAAATTGACAGCACAACTGGACATGCACACAATGAAATTCATATGTTTGAGTAGAAAAATTTGTGAATACAGTAAAGGAAGTTGATTGACTGACTCCTGATTATTCAAATATGTAAGCAAATGACTTTTCCCTTTCATGTTTGACATAAGAAAATGCTGTGCTTGTGAGTAAATACATTCATTTTAATTCATATGAAGGGTAAATATTATCTGGTAGGCTATCAGGGCTTAAAATTATTTTTCTTAATCTTATGTACATATTGATTTTTTGATGCGATTCTTTGATCTCAGTTTGAAGTTCCTCAGAAATAAGAAACATTTAAGCTTTATCAATCCTAGTAGTTCTAAGTGGGCACTAAATGTACTCTGAACTGGTCACTGAAGGCAACTCCATGACCCAGCCTGTTTCCATGGTAGCAAAGTGCCCCAGGCTCCCAAGCACTGCATTAGTACATCTTCAGAACTAAAGTATGTCTAGGAAATACTAGGGCAAATGCTACTTGAAATGGGTTAAATCTTTGCCAGGGAATATGCCAAAATTTTTTGGTAAACACAGTCCAGTGTATGCTGAGTTTAATACTGCATATTCAAATGTTCTGGTTTTGTCAGCTGGTTTTGTGTCTGAATTACCAATGATATCTTACAAGTAGATGCAAAACCTATATATTTCTATTTCCCAATAATGCTATAAGAAATCATAATACAAACATACTTCAACCTCTATTTTCGAATATGATCAATATGAAGGATAACTAGAGAACATAACCCTGAAGCTGAATTCCAGAATTCATGTCATTTTCATGCCAATAATGTGTTTTCTCTTCTGACAAACTAGCTCATTGGGATTCTATTTCTCTCTACAGTAGGCAGAAATATTGTCAAAGGATTGGAAGGTGCAATTGCAGGTGATGAAAGTGACTTTCCTAAAGCAAAGACAAAGGGAAATAGGGCAGATAAGAATCAGAACCAAAAATCCTACCTGATGAAGTCTTCAATCGTTATCAAAATTTCCAGACTCTTATTAAAGAGAGAGAGTATGAATAAAAACATGTGCCTGAATTAGATCTTTCACAGCATTTATAGAAGTCCATGAACTAGGTAACATGAAAGATAAGAAATATTCATCTCATAGTTTAAATATTAGTATTCTATGTATAACTACAGTGTACCTGCCTATGAGATTTTTAACTTTGTCATTTAATTCCTGTTGTCAAACATAAACTGCCAGCAAGTTCTACAAAACTTTGCAGATTCAAATTGACCACTACAGCAACAATTGTAAGTCTGTGAGAGATTTTTGCGTAATTGTGTTCACCACAGGATAAACGAGGAAGGAGAACTGAAACTCTTATTTAATAATGAAGCAAGATGTGTCTGGCTCTTTAGAAAGGAATTACTCATGGGTTGACTCCAGAAAATATATTTCATTCATTATTTTTAATACAATAAACTGGAAAAATAATTTTTTTAAACAGGTTTTAAAAAAAAAGAAAAATACAAATTTGGGAAGATCAGTCAAGTTAGTTGGGTCCATTTTCTGGATAATTCATCTGCAGTATGTGAAGAAAGGTACAAATAGGCTTTCCTACTTTCCTATAGCAGGTCTTACTTGGTTTAGTTTGGAATTCCTCTGGGAAGATACTGCTTATATTAGTCTAACTATGTCATAAAAAGTGAACTGTCCAGTGTTCATGAGCAAACACCAGTCAGCATTACAGTTAAACAGAAGTTATGACTACAATTTGAAGAGGCAGGTTCAGGTCTAATAAGAAAAGAGATAAAACTCAATACTCCACAGCTTCCAGTTCTTGCAGACTAGCCTTGGCAGGAACCTAAGCCTCACACAGCCACTCACTCACTCACTCCTCTGCAGCAGAACCTGGAAAGTAATCCCGAGATAAAAGAAGGAAAAATCTGTAGATTGTGATAAAACTGGTTTAATAGCAAAAGCATCATATGCAAGCAATGTAATAAAAACAATTGATTCACAACTTTGCCCCTTCCAGGAAAGCAGGACTCCACCATTGTAAAAGTTACTTGGAAAGACAAATATCATAACTCCCCCCCACCCTTTCCTCCTTCCTTCTCCAGTTTTTTTACGGAGAGTGCTAACATAAGATATAGCTCATTCATTTGGTCACTTGGGTCAGCTGTCTGTGCTCTGTTTCCTGACAAATTCTTAGAATCATAAAGTCACAGAAAGGTTTGGTTAGAAAGAGACCTTTAAGCATAATCTAGGCTAATCCTTCTGCCATGGCCAGGGATATCTTTTACTGTGAGAAGCAATAATTTTGAGGAAGAAGATAAAATAATGAGTGGGAAAACTACTTCAGAAAACAAATGTAATTATTACTGTTAAATAGAACAGCCTGTTAAGTGAAATGTCAGAGGGAGGGCTAGCAACGCACTACCTCTTTCTTGTTAGATACCAGATAAACAAATGATCCTGGTAGAAAAGGGGAGGCTTGATCTGTGTTGTCGTGCTAGTTCAAGATAACTGCATGTTGACATGAGTGTGGGCTTGAGTTAGGTCCACACATCTGGCTTTCTTCATACAGGAACTTGCTTTAAAGAATGTTGTTTACCACCAAACCTTGCTAATGCTCTGTGGCAATGGCTCAATTACTGCGGGAGGAGCATCTGAGTGTTACAATCAGTATAATTTTACAGGCAAAAGGGAACACACCATATGTTGAAAGCTAAAACTTTGAATACTAGATCAGTTAATGTTTTACAAATCCAAATTATCTAAGGAACACATAATAATAATAATACAGAAGAAACTGTTATGCACACTTCCGCATGCTGATACATTAGGAGTATCTACCACTTTAATGCTGAGATTACACTTCCACCACCTATTGGGAAATGGGGAAAGGTTGGTCTTGTTTTCATAGTTGACTTTATTTCTTGCTATCCTAATCTGTTTTAGTAAGCAATGACACAAATTAATTTTCCTCGAGTCTGTTTTTCCCATGAAAGTAATTGGTAAGCAATCTCTCTGCTTTTATCTCAGCCCATGAGCTTTCTATTTTCTCCTCCTAAAGAAGAGGGGATGAGTGAGCAGCTGGGTGGGAGCTTGGCTCTTAGCCCATCAAAACCTACTTCCCATGTGCACTCTTCTGAGTATCTATACTTTGTTCTGGTGCTGAAGTAACCTTTCCACACTCTGTATAGGCCTAAAGGTTGTCCCTGTCGGTAATTCCCACAGTTGCTGGGCTGCATGATGTGACCACTGTTCATCAGTGCTTCAGGCCTCAGGCCAGGAAGTGCAGGATGCCTATGGCAAGTGTAGCCCTCTTTTCACAGGACCCTACTCAGTGTTCTGGGAATGCGTTTCTCCTCCCTTCCTCCCTCCCTCCCTTGCTCACTTTCTCCCTCCCTGACACCTCTCTCCTTGGTCTGTGAAGGTTAGGATGGCAAGTGCTCCTGCCCTACCTCCTTATGCAAAAGTCTATTGCTCCCACTTCTGCCCAAGGCTTGTCAGGCTGCTGCATCCAGACAGCCAACTATGTTCCCCAAGTCAACACCTGCTTCCACCAGGAGGACAAGAGTTGCAGTAGGGAGGGAACAAGGCCAGAAGACAGGTGTGTTCCTCTTATGACCGTCAAAGGCCCCAGATAGAAACAACTGACAGCGATTCTTCAAATCAAACTTTGTATAAGCCCAGCCTCAGTCTTCTGTGCAGAAAGAATGTTTTCTGGAAACATCTCTTGCAGATGTGTATCGATACATATATGAAAATATCAGAGAATTAGACATACAGATGATTAGATTAATTAGAAGATTTCTAAAGAAGGTCAGTCTCATAAAACTTGACTGATATTAACATCACACTGCATATTGTTATTCTCACATGTTGTCAGTCATTATGTTATCAGTGTATGTTTTCAGTGCATTTTCAAAGCAGCCAGTTCCTCAGAATCATAACCTGTTCTACCTGTGAGTGTGCAATAGCATAGCAGCAGTTACTGATGGTCAGCTTCCAAGGCTGAGCTGGCCAGCCTAGAGAGCTCCTCATTGAGGCAGGATAGGATTGAGGCTGAAAAATTTCAGTACTTGAACATATGATAATTTCTGACCAGATTCTCTGAGACTCTCCATGTATGGAGGGTGAAATACTTAATATCAATTTTACTTACCTGAAGATTATTGATGTTTCATGAGATTACTAATTTTGCCAGTTATACAATGTTTGTATAAAAGGTATACAAAATCCCTGAAAACACAATACAAATTTAAGTGGCACTTAGCAAAATATAATGAGTACAATGCACAGTTCAATGACAATTCCAATGTGGTTCTCCTTCCTGGTATTTGTAAAATGCTCATCATCACTATATTCATGTCCTAGATGACCAGAAAGGAATACATGGATTGAAGCCAGCTCAAGGTCATTGGTGTCTTTGAAATATTTTTTGCTAGCTGTCTAGCTTTTGTCATCTCTGTTGGGTTGAGCCATAGGTTTACTCCTCCTATTATAATCAGACAGGCTCAGGGAAATCTTTACACCACCAGTTGAAATACTAAGCTGTCGATAGTGGTTGTCAAGTCTTTTGCTCTTATGCCATGCTTAAAATGCACACCATGACAAGAGATGTGTGGTACGAAGGTTTTACACAGCTTGCAGCACACCTCCTGAAAGGGCAATTCTCTGTTTTGTATGGGCATGAATTTTTTTAAAATGAGTGTATTCATATTTCACAGAGGGGAAAAAAATGGGCATATAATTATGCCTGCAATAACTTCTAATATGATTTTTAACACTTTTATTATTGTTTTTAAGAATATAAATTTTATTGAGAAGAAACTATGTAAAAAGTTAGAAAAAATTATTTTGAAAGTTATCCAAATAATCAGTTGACTAACTAGCTATCTCTTCTACTCTTTCCTGGAATGGAAACTGGAATGATATCAATGGCTTCACATACTTTCTTAAGAATTTCTTTAAGAAATTATTTTTCTTTCTTTGCAGAATAATAATTTCATAAATGTTACTTCACTTTCAGGCTATGAAGAGGATATTGCAATAGACCTTTCAAACATGTACTTGAGATGTCTTTTCAAGTGTCATCTCAAGGAGTATTGGTAATCATCTTTTCTGGTGATATATATTGAGATATCTTTATGCTTGCTTATCCAGCAGCTCCAAACTGCATAAATAATGCAGGAATGCAAGTAACACTATAGAACTAAGCACAGCAAACAAGTAGAAAGCTTTGACTATTGCTATAGATCTTATTCTCAGGAGCTTTGAGAACCTGCTATCTAAAAATTAAAACCTTTATGTGATTTGTGATTTATGAGATTTATTTGTGATACCTCATTTTATTGTGATGAATTTTTAAACACTTATATGCTGTGGTAAAAAAGAATTTACAGATACTTTATAAAAAGGCAATTTTGTAAATATAAAACAGGGGGGAAAAAAAGCAAAAAAGGAAATTATACTTTTTTCTTATCAAATTCAATAATACAAAAGGTTTTGTTGATCTCCATCTGGTTTTTTTCCAGTAGTTACATTCCAAAAGATTGATAATCTAATTCAAATTTGTGCAGACAGAGATGTCTGAAATCCTTCTTGACGACTGATCTTGAGATTTGCATCAGCAGCTACCCAGTTTTGTATCAAGCCAATTCAGATGTATCAGCTTCATCTCCCTTTTTCATTTGTGTGGTTGCTTTTATATGTGATGGTACAACTCTTGCACGAAGATGGAATAATCTTATATGAAGAAAATGTCCTTTTTAGAGCCTGTAATTGATGGCATACATGAATTTAAAGCTACCAAACATAATGCAGAGAAAGAAAGGAAAAGAGAAAACTAAAGGGAAACCACTCTCCAGTGCCCAGATCAGAACAATTGAGTCATCAGAGAAATATCCTTTGGGCATCTTCAACATACCAAGTAGCTCTATTATAAGTTTTGGGTTCAAAGAGAAAAAAATTGACTCTTCTAGGAGACAACACAGTAGATATCTATGCTTATAAGCCAAGAACCTTTTGTTCCTGCTTATTGCACTCCACTTACTAAAGATGGAAAATAAAGGTGTGATTTGATTTTAAATATTGTTTGTTAGTGACACTTTTGGCATCATGGGGTGTCCTGTCCAGTCCCAGGGTGGTTTCCTGCAGAAGTATCTGCTAGCATCATCAAGAGGTCTCAAATAACCTTTGCTATTTCAGCACTTCAGCTTTCTAAAAAAGACACTTAACTTTGGTCTGCCGTACTCATAGCAGGAAGTGCAATGTGGCTGCAAAATTAATGTTCATATATTATAATATCTTGTTCTGAATAATTTTAATGAGAAAACTCTAATGTTATTTACCAAATTAATTCAAACAAGCATCACCATCACACTGATGGAAAACTGCTGAAGGTCAACCAACAAAGTTATGTTAAATTGCAGTGGCCAAGGAGGTGGAGCTAGGATTTGGGTTAGAACTAGTCTTATTTAGCAAATTTATTTCTGTTTCGGATGGATGAACAAATGCCACATGAATTAAATTTTCAGATAATATGAAATTGGAATGTATTGCAAATATCCTTGTGGATAAAGAAATAATCTAGCAAGACCAAAAGAAGTTTGAATTATTGGCTGGAAATAAAATAATATTTAGTCTTGGGAAATATGCAAGCTGTACATCTGGGGAATAACAATTCACAAAGACTATTTGAGGGATAGAGGAAATTTTTTTGGCAATATAAACTAGAGTTGAAAAGAATAGAAAAATTGATGTGAACTTGAAAGTACTGTAACAATTAAAAAAAAGTCAACACTGAAATGCAGAAATATGATGTCGGAAAATAAACTCAGATACACCTTGCTTTTTGGTATTAGAAATTAGGTTTTAGAACACTGTGAAGACTGTGACACTTTATAATGAAGAGTAGCTTGACAAACTGTAAATGTTTAGAAACTCAAACAACCCAAATTCACAGTCTGGAAGAACTAATGAGAGTATTAAAGAATAAAAAATCTGCCTATTTTATAGTAGTTGCAGGAAATTGCTAATGAGACTAGAAATTTCAAATATTGGAAGGGTACAAATACTGCAAACAAAGAGTTGTAAATAGAAAAATTAAATGGTGTTTACTCAAAGAATAATCAAGTTGTTAAGGTAACCAACACATTGGTTAACAGACAATATATATATCTATAACAGATATATGTGTCTGTTTTTTAAGTGTTTATGTTTAGAGCTACTTGCATAATTTGTTTTGTTGTTTTTGGATTGGATAGAGTTAATTTTCTTCATAGTAGCTGATATGGTTCAGTGTTTTAAATTTGTGCTGAAAATGGTGTCCATAACACAGGGATGTTTTAGTTACTGCTAAGCACTGCTTCCACAGTTTTTCTGACTCTCACATCACCTCACCAGCCAGTTAACACATGGTGTACAAAAATCTGGGAGAAGACACAGCCAGTACAGCTGACCCCAAATGGCCAAATTAATATCCCATACCATATGATGACATGTTCAGCATATAAAACAGGTGGAAGAAGAAGGAAGGAGGAGATGTTCAGAATGTCGATGTCTGTCTTCCCAAGTCACCCTAACTCATGATGGATTCTTGCTGTCCTGGGGATGGCTGAACACCTGCCTGCCCATGGGAAGTGGTGAATAAATTCCTTGTTCTGCTTTGCTTGTGTGTGTGCGTTTTGCTTTATCTATCGAGTTACTCAACCCACGAGTTTTCTCACTTTTACTCTTCTGAGTCTCTCCCCCATTGCAATGATGGCAAGTGGGCAAATAGCTGTGTGATGCTTAGTTCCAGCTGGCATTACACCACAACTACAGTTCCTCTGGTTAATGGTGCATTTCACACAATAGTTAATATTTAGTATTGAAAAACATTTAATTTTTTATTGGGATTTTTTGAAATTGGAATCTCCCATCTAAAAGTTAAATAAGTAGATAAAGTTGTTGGTATTTGTACCATTTGGAGATAGATGATTTAGACATTCTGCTCGTGGAAAGCGTAAGAGATAAAGCAACTCCAAATTACATTTCCCCAGGACCTTTCTTCTTCCTACTCAGTTATTCTAATCTCTGGTTTGAAGTCTCTGTACGAACAAGCTTTGGAAGGCTGAGGCAATACAGTGACCAATGTTTGGAATATCTTTATTCTGCCACTCCTGATTTTGAGCACCTGTACTCTCTCTGTTCAGCCCAATCATTTGATAGAACTGCATCAGTTCTCAAATATTTGTGTATGTGGTGGGGTTGGCAGACTCTCTTTATGTGACCTCTCTAGAGATTTCCTCCTGTAATTCTGCCATGCTAATATATTTCATTGTGTGATGACTGTGAAATATTAGGACTTTCCTTGCATTCTATAGTAGTTATTAATAATTCCTTGTTTTAGTACCAGCCTATAATTTTCAGTTGATTACGTCTTTGTTTCACCTAACAACCTTGTGGAAGGTAGATTCAGAAAGAAATGGGAAAAAAAATCACTGTCCCATTCTTTTTAACTCAAATTTCCTTAAAGTCTTCAATTATGTAGACTCTGCATATATTCCATAAGGGTGGTTTTCCTGAGAGCTTGAGCACCCCTAAGGGGTTCTCGTTTATGTGACCCATGTTTAGCTATTCAGGTTATCTCAGAAGACAGACAAGAGACAACCCATTCAGTGATACTGAAGAACTAGGAGACCGAAAACAGAAAGTGAGGCGCTAATTCAGGATCTGAAGGAGAAATGCTGCACAATTTAAGAAAGCTATTGCACCAGAACAGTTACTTTAATCCTTTGATCCACTTCCTGATAAAAGGAAGTGGTTATTTTACTCTCTTTGATGCCTGAAGACTGCATGTGTAGGAGTCCATTTGGGACTTCACAAGACAAAAATCCACAGTCCGGATTTAGTATAGCAGAAGCCCATCAAAATGTATGGGGGCTGCACCATATGATGTGCAAGGAGAGGATGAGAGGACTTGTTTTATTCAACTTTGAAAAGTGGAGAAGACCATGGAGACCTTACTGCTACCTAAAAGCTCCAACAAGAGGTGATTAAAGTAAAACAAACAAAAAACAGATCCAGAATTTTTCAAGGAATGCAGTGGATGAAAAATTATGTTGAAAAAGCACAGTGGAGAAAAATTGAAATGGAAAATTCTGTCTTGTTATAAGGAGAAGTTATTTCACTGTATGAGCGATTGAACTCAGGAAGAGTCCTCTTGGTGATATTCTTGGAGATAGCCAAAACCAGATTGGCCATGATTCTGAGTAACCTGCTTTGTGTAAGACCTTGGGCTGTATGACTTCTGAAGGTCCTTTTCAACATGCATGTTTCTGTGCTTCCATTAAAAGATGGCCCTTTATGCAGGTACAGAGAAAATCTGAAGGGAGGAAAATACGTTTACATTTTGAGATGAGGTTAAAATAATATACAGATTTCTCACAATGGAAATTTTTCCATTACAGTAAAACCAAGTGTGTACAAAAGATTAATTCTTTCAGAGTGACTGAATTATGACTAAACGTAGATATTTCTGTTTCAATTTTCAGTAATTAATTTAAACTAGATTAATCCTTGCTTGTGTTCTATCACAGTACCATATTGATTGACAGATTGTGCATAAATCTTCTATCATCTGAGCTCTCTCATCATAGGGATCTGGTTAAATAATAGCCCTCAGATGGAGTAAAACAGTAGTAACTGACCATACTTTCTAAAATCGCATGGGGAAAAAGGATCATGAGAAAGAGATAAATATAGATCTAGCTTTGTAAGTTAAAAAAAAAAAAAAAGGAATTGCTAAAACAAAACTATAGGTGTATATCGAATTTTGGCTTGAGTTCCAGAGAGAGAATATTCTTAACATGTACCAAATAAGCCTCTAATTCACTGGGCTTAGTGGACCTTATAGAACAACTTTTTATCTATACCATTAAGCTATCACAAATTCACTTCTCTCTTTCCTAAATATACTTCCATATTTGACAGGCATATTTTTTTTTTCTCATCACATCAAATTCTAATGTTTAATATAATTGTTTCCAACAGTCTGTCATGTATATTTTTAAACTTGAAATGGCAGATTTTCAGTATCATTATCTATTTGGACACCATATATGTGGGCTATGATAATATTAGAGTGACAATTTGACAATAACAAGATTTTTTTTTTAAAGGAGCATACCCTTATAGTTGAGTTTTGAAGCTTCAATCCAATTTTAGAAAAAAAAATCCAACTTTTAAGTTTCGTTTTTTATGATTTTCACAAAAGATAATGAAAGGGAGATAAGC
The DNA here is from genome assembly GCA_013400175.1 of Phainopepla nitens. Taxonomy (NCBI): domain Eukaryota; kingdom Metazoa; phylum Chordata; class Aves; order Passeriformes; family Bombycillidae; genus Phainopepla; species Phainopepla nitens. The sequence goes on along the minus strand of VXBQ01003791.1, from coordinate 69,543 downwards.
CTATGATCTTTATCCTTCATTATAGACAAACAGCAGTCTGTAAACTGATCTTGCAATGACTCTACATTCAGCAAAAATAGTATGCTGAGTATTTAAGGATAAGTTTAGAAGTGGGTTTGTCTTGTCTAGGTTCAGTGGAGTATGTGCTGAACATCACAAACTTCATTTGTTAGCTCTACATCACAAAACAGATACCTAAAAATCAAAGGAAATCTTTGAAATAGAGTCTGTAAATAGCCAGTCTTTGAACTGGAAGATATATAGTTTAATTGCTGTGCTACTTTTGCCTTCCTGATCTCCCCATATACAGGACTTGGGAGTTATTGTTAATACCTTCCCATTATGGTTGTTTCCAATGGCTGTTTACTTGATTATTCACAACCTATCATATATATATATATATTTACTATCTGTCTTAATACATAAACAAAATAATGAATTGAACCAACAATTTTCAATCTAATAATCCAAATTCCACTGAACATATAATTTGCATTCTGCCTATGGCAGACTTCCTTGTCAGCTAATTCACTAAGTGGTGCAAGTATTTCGTAAGAAATACCATTTTCTTCACATTCAACCATTATAGGGACCAAGGAATTTGATGAAATAGAAGATTTAGTGGTAAAATAATCTGTAATGCATATATCATATGTTCAATGCAATGAAGAACAATAATGCCAGAATATTTATTATTGAAGAATAGATAATTTGAAAAAGAAATAACTATTTAGCTAGTTTGTCATGTCCACATTCAAATAATGCCATCAAAACTTTATAAATTCAACTAAAACTAAATTTAACTAAAACTGACTGAATTATTAGACCAACAATAAAATTCCAAGCTTAGTAAACAACCACCTCACTAAAGAAGTGTAAAGACAATTTCAAGGAGACACTTAATTAGATCATTTATAACTCATTAAGTAGCAAACTGCTATACCCCCTGTTGGTTACTGTTAGGGATGAAAAGAGATGAAACAGCAGAACTGTTGTTTCAGATGTTAAATATCATTTACATCTTCCAAGCGGCTAGTCTACATGTGTCCATTTATTTTTAGTAGTTTTTCTGCTGAAGCCTAATTAACAGATCCTTGGAATATGAGAGTTCAATACCAATAGTGTGCTGTTTTATTATCTCGCTTCGCAATGTAATTGCAATTCAAGTTAAAATATATACAGAAAACCTTGCTATGTGGATACAAGAGCAAAAGGTATTTCCCTGTCTACAACAGGGCTTTTTTCATTTGGTAAGTTGGCTTAATGACACGACATTCAAAAAAGGTGATGCTACCTTTCCTGAATTTGTAAAATATCAACAAAATGGTAACTTCTACCTACTATACTTGGAACTGCAGAGCTTGCCAAAAAGAAGATCTTCCAAGTGAAGATGTGAACAAGACGTCATAAATCATCACATGGTACTGTCAGGTCTTCTCTTTCTAACATTCAGTTGTAACTCTCTTTCAAACAGAAATGACAGTAAATTATCTACCCCTTAGTGGAAGGATATAAGCATTATATTTCTAGTCTATACATTTTTGGAATTCAGATAGTATCTCTTAGAATTAATATCGGTGACCGTCTTAGGTGTTACCTCATCAAAATATCACACTCCTGGCGCAGATATGTGTCTCACTACAATTTGTATGATTGCCTTATGGTATCAACTAAGAAGTTTTAGTAGCTCTGAAGATCTGCAGAGATACAGCCACTGTATAAAACTGATATCTAAGGCTTTTTACATATTACAAGCTTGATCCACTCTGGAAAGTTAAATACTAAGTTATAAAATACTCTTTAGTGTTTGTCATAGTGTCAAAAAATGAATTTCTTTAGCCTCCTTTGGGACTAAGAAATTATCATTTCCTGGTTAAATGTTAGAGCTAGGGCCCTCCAACACCAATTCTGAAATTAGCTGAGCTACATGGAAGCTTCAAAGGTCTATAAGGTGACTTTTATTCACTTTACCTGAAATAGATCAATACCAATATCCTAGGACAGATGTTCTTAAGAAATCCTGTGCAATTAGACACACAGGGAGTCTCAGACTATATAAGGAAATAATTATTTATTATGGGAATAACACACAGGAAAGACACAGACAAGATTACTGTCTTGATCTTAGTTTGATTTTAAACACTTAACACACAACATGGGCCATGTGTTACTGAAGAAATGGAATTCCTTCTCACAAGGAAGAGGATCTGGAGTAGGAAGCCCTGGATTTTGGCTCTCCTACAAGACTGTGATAAGAACAAGTGTATATAATCTTCCCTGGAATAAATTAATTTAATTTTATCTCCATTATAAATTGATGAAACATAAATATTAGGAGTTTAAAATGTATTCTTGTGCAATATAATGACCTGTAATTTGGAAAATAATGTGTTCAGAATGTCATCACACAGTAAATAGCATGCAAAACATAATAAAAATAATCATATGCTTAAGCAGTCTTTCTGTAAAAGATTCCCCATGGTATTCATTTTCACCTTATTGTTCTACCAAACTCATGCTGGGTTTTTGTGTACATTCTGACTTCTAAAGGAAACACTATTTCAGTTTTGAGTAATGCTTTGAGTTTCAGGGTATTTATGTTGCAGCCAATTTATGCTTTTTTGATTCTAAAAAAAAATACTATCTTTATGAATATTCAAATTTGTAGAAAGAAAACATGAAAAAAGCACCTAATAAATTCTTAACAACGCAAGTAATTTTTTCTCTTTTTTTATTTGTTTGTTTGCTTGCTGCTTTCTTACTTGTACTGGTTTTATCTGGGATAGAGTTAGTTTTCTTCACAGCAGCTTGTATGGATCCATGTTCTGCAATGGTGCTGAAAAGTGTGTGGGTAACACAGGGATGATTTAGTTACTTCTGAGCAGTACTTACACAGAATCAAGGCTTTTACTCCTTGAGACCCCATCCCAGCAACAGGCAGGCTGGAGGTGCAGGGGAAGGTGCAGCCAGGACAGCTGACCACAACTGACCCAAGAGATGTTCCACACCATACAGCCTCCTGCTCAGTATATAAATCTGTGAGAAGAGAAAGGAAAGAGACGACACTCAGAGAGATGGCATTTGTCTTCCCAAATAACCATCACATGTGATGGAGCCCTGCTGTCCTGGGAATGGCTGATCACTTGCCTGCCCATGGGAAGTCATGAATGAATTCTTTGTTTTGCTTTGCTTAAAAGCTATTGCTTTTCCTATTAAAATGTCTTTAACTCAGTCCATGAGTTTTCCCACATTTACTCTTCTGATTCTCCACTAGTGCAACAGGGCAGGAAGTGATTGAGCAGGTGCGTGATGCTCAGCTGCTGAACAGGGTTAAACCACAAAACAAAATTTGTTTAGTTTATTTTCTGCTGGAGGCTTTCTGTCTTGTATTCTGCTGTAAAAATCTGCTCAAAACTAACACGTAAATTTAATACATTGTGGAGATGACACAAATCTGGCTTTAGCTAATCAAACCAGAGAATAATATAAATCACTTTGAAAGAGCCAAAGAAAACCTGCTTGCTAATTAGCATGATGAGAAATGGCATCTTCTACTGACTAATACAAACTGGCAGCCATTGAAAGAGTAATTAAGTTTTATGTCTGACTTTAAGACTAAAACAGCTAAAAAAGAAAAAAAACCCAACATAATAGTGTATTTAAAAAGATATCTTCTTTAAAGTATTGGATAAAATTCACGAGAATAAGAATGTGGAATTGAGTTAAAATCTGTTTATCTGTTTTGATCTCTATAGCGTAAATTTTGTTCTCTCCAGTGAAACCAGTAAAGTATGTTTTTTATTGGAAAAATAAGTATCATAAGATGGAATAGACAACAGTAAAATTCATTATGTTTTATGTGCCCTAAGGTAAGTAACTATAAACAGGGTGATTTTTCATGTCCTATATAGCATAGGAGTCATGATCTTTTGAGAGAGAGAAGAAATGAGAATTTTAGTTTCTACTTAAAATATATATAAAAGAAATCAGATTATGTATCTGAATATCTTATTTTGAAAAGTCTTAAAACAGGACAAAACTTAAGACCAAATACTCATAAACCTTTAAATTATACTCTGTTATAATATTTCTATGATTTTTTTTATTATTTGAAGTCTAATCTATGCATTTGATACCTTGAGTACTTGGGTTTAGCAACAGATAAAAACACTTCTGAATTTGATTCAATGTTTAAATATGTCTAAGAGGAAGAATCCTTCTTCTCCCCCTTATAAGATGACCTTTAAATTTACTTTTTTAAAGTAGCTATTTCATCCTGCACTGAAGAGTACATTAACACAAATTTTGAATGATCAAAGTTATATTTTACTGTGTAATTTAGTTATAGCTGGAGGGTGAATGGACTGTGATGAAAGCTAGAATACCCATTATTCTAATGTCCCTTGAAGAGAAAAGAGGGGGAAAGTGGCCAAAGAAAGACTTAATTTATCAGCTAAAAATTCTTACTTCACTCAGATATTGATTGCAGTGTTTCTCTAAAGAACACGATAAATGGTGTAAGAGACATGAAATATTTGAGTATTAGAGGAGATACTCTTTGCTTTCATGAGAAATGTGTAGTTCTCTTACATATCTCTGCTTGTGTTGACATTGTGCTGTGAAATGTAAGTCTTCTAACAATAATTTTTTGGGAAACTTCACAATTTCTCTTTGGAGAATAATTTAATATACTACCTTAATCTTTCCTCCTAATGCCATACTCTGCCTCTAAAATTTTATACCTATAGATGTTCTGTGTTTGAAGGAAGGTCTTTATAGCTCAAATGATATGAACTTACTAGTGAGTCTAGTACATATTTTTGGTTCAATCAGAAGATTGGTAAGAGAAGATTTTAGAATATCTAAGATCTGATGTGTCACTTAAGCTATCATAGGTACCAATTAAATTATTAAATTTAAAACATTTTTTTTAAATATTGTGTCTTCTCAAGATTACTGTGATCTTAAGAATTTTGGAAGTTGCTAGGTAAAAAAATACAAAATGAAATTTTACTTCACTGGTAAAAAGAAATTAATGTCTGATATCTGCTATTGTCAGATAAGAAGTTATAGAGGTAGGTTCTGTAAGCAGATACACCGATGAATAAGTATAATAAAAATGATTTGTTTTTCTTTAAGTACAGTAAAAAGTAAAAAACACAGCTAAAGGACGACTATGAAGTTAATACTTTAATATTTACGGTTTAGTAGTCTGCAGTACATACTTGTCAGAGTCTTTCAAAATTGTTCAAAGTCATAATTGAGGTATTTTGATCAAGGATATTTCTACATTTAGAGTTATTAGAGGAAGATATATCATGCCAGATTCAGCAGCCCATGAGAGGAGAGGCTGCTGTTTCCTTATGTTTCCAGGTCCAGCCAGGCTGAAGATGCATTACCAGGATGTACCTGAAGAATGAATGTAAATGTGACCTATATACAAAAAAACCTTATAAACATATATACATTGTCTGCCACACAACTCACAGGCAGATGTCCAGAGTACTTACCTGGGAAAGAGTAAGAAAGGAGGCATCATCTGGAATTCCAGGTCCAGTTTCTGAAGTCTCCAGTACAAGCAGTATGAAGACATGTTTACAACAAATATATTAAAGGACCATGGGGGTGATTAAGGAATTGGAGCATTTTTCACATGAGGAAAATCTGAGAGCTGTAAGTGCTCAGCCCGGAAACAGTGAATGTTCAGAAAGATCTTGCCAATGTGTATATATATCTGAGGTGTGTGTGTGCGAGAAAGATGCACCAAGGTTCTTCTCTGAGTCCTTTCCCATCTTAATGAATCTGTGTTGATGTGATTTTAATAATTTTTAATTTCAGAATGGATTATATGTTTCACTTCACCATTTTCAGAATATATAATTCCAGTATCTAATCTTTTTTTTTTTTGTCCCCAAAAAAATTCAGTCTTCTACAGGGAAGTTAGCTTGTAAGACTTCTAAGTGCCTTCAGTTACTTGATGAGATTCAGTCCAAAACCCACATTTAGAGGTAGAGGTCTGCTTTGAGCCAGCTGTTTCAATTATATCAATTATTTTCTCTCACAATTAGTAGAGGCTAAGTTGAGATCTAGTGTCCCATAAATAAGTTTCTGGTGAGTTTTTTTTTACATTTTCTTAATGTGTCCCTCCTGATCTCCAACAATCAGTTCAGAAAGGTATGTATTTTACACAGCGCCTGTTTTTAAATATTAGATATATATTGAACTATAATTGAATAATTAACAAGCTTTATTTTAAAAAAATTAAATCAAAATTCAATAAAAACATTATAAATATTATTAGACAGTCTTTCTTCTTGGAAGGAGAGGAGCAAAAGCCTAATATAAATAAATGTGGTAAGGTATTTCAACACTTCAATCAAATAAATCTTGTGGATTACACAGCAATACTAAAAAATAACAAAGCTCAATTTGTTAACTAAGGCAAGATAATTTAATTTAAAAATTATAATACATATTTCTATTTTGTATTTTGAGAGAAGGATGTTATACAAAGGGATGATGGGGTATTTTCTCCTGTATCAGCAGCTAAAAGTATTATATTAGTAGCCAAATCAGTTTCTTGAAAACTTGGATCCTGCAAGCTGTATTTTACAAATCTTTAAAACTAATAACTAATTACATACTACAGAAATTCTGGTTTTTTTTTAAAAAAAAGAAAATAGGTATTTTTTGTGGTATGCTAATATTTCAAGGGAAAGAAGATGAAATAGAGGTATGTTTTCAATTTTCTATATCCTCCTGGAAAGAGACCAAAAGAGAAGATTATTTAATAGAATACACAGTACTAAATGAATATTTAAGTCTTTATAGAACTTGTGTAATGATACCTTGGGGGCGATAGAACTTATAAGCATCTAGGGAAAAGAAAATAGTTTAATTTTTACTTCATAAATTTGCTTGGATGTTCTGATAATAATTTTTGTGAACATGATAATTTAAGGCTGCCCAGTTATATTTCAAAAGCCTATTTCAAAGGTAGGAATACAGCCATTTTTCTCATTTAGTTTGTTTAAATTATCAGCAAAAAGCATTTTTAATTTGAAGTGGCCCAGCACTAGCTATTTTATTGCATTTTTAGTTCTTACATTATTATGATTAAGTTCATCTGTCTCTATTTCTTGCAGTGCAGTTTACTTCTTTGTCTATTGGCATTGCTAGGATTTGAATGGTTTCCTGTGGACCTGGAAGATATCCTGTAGATTTTCACATAATATTAACATAATTACACATCTACCTCTATTTACTTTACTTGCTATATTTTTAATTTTTATTACTTTGTTGTTGAGCTCACATTATTCTAATCACACCTTGAATAGCTCTTTGAAGTCTTTTATTTCTTTTTGATGATTCAGTTTGGAGGAATAATTAGTGGCTTTTACTGTTCTCATGAACCAGAAGGCTCTGAATGATCATTAGAAAGGAACCTATTGTTTACAAACATGACATTAGACATCAGCTGAGATAATATATCTTTTGATAACCAAGAGCAATAAAAACACAGAATCACAGAGTTGTTGAAATTGGAATGGACCATTTTTTATCATCTTCTCTTTTTGAAGCAGGGTCAGGCAGGTCTTGTTGATTATGGTTTCGTCCAGTCAAATTTTGACTGTCTCCAGGGGTATCTCATCTGGGACACCTCTGTTTACTACCCTCAGAGTACTTTTTTTTTTTTTTTGCTTTTGTGAAGACAAAATGTCACGGATTTCAGTTTGTACACATTGACTCTTGTCCTTTCACTGGACAGCGCTGAAAAGAGCCTGGTTCCCTCATCTTTCTTCCCTTCAATCATGTATATTTGCATCAAAGTAGAAAAATAGTCACTTTCAGAGTGTAGATGGTCTCACTTAGCACATATCTGATATACATTGGTTACGTCTTAACTTCCTGGACACACAAAGACACTAAAGTGCCCAGACCAAAGGTAGGTTTCTATACCTTAGCTGTCTAAAGTTAAGTGAGACAACCTCTCTGTAGCCTATCAATATTTCAATTAAATACATACTTATTCCAATATAAATTAATAGCTTCACATTCTTTAAACTTTTCCAGCAGTACAAACATTGTCACTTCCAACAATATAACTGCAAGGTAAATGTAAGTGTGAGCACAGGCCCACCTTCACATGAGCAAAAACATGATCAAAGTTATATGAATTTACTGTGTAAGTATCAGTCAGGAGAAAGTTGCTTTTAGTGACATAAGCTAGAGTAGACCAAAGGGAAACAATCTGGAAGGCAGACAGTACAGCAGGAGAGGTTATATACTTTAAGACAAACTGGAAGACTTGTAAAATCGAAGATCCATTAGAAGGAGAGTTTCATTAAGAGAGTGAACATTATTTCTGTGAAGACTGTCTTACAGGTCAGCACATTTTGGTGTGTGATGACCAAAGAAAATACTTGTCACACAAGCAACTTTCTTGCTGTTTCTGATGAGATGGCTTTCCAAAAGAAGTGGTATTACATATCACTGAGCAATAGCTCTGACCTTGGCTTAAACCTTTAGACTTGGTAATACCAGATTTACAAGTGTTGGTCTGAAATTCAAATTCTGATCACCCGATTGATGTATCATAGTGACATTTCTAAAAATTTGCACATCAGCAATTAATTTTAATATAAGATTAGTAACTTATATTGCCTGTGAGGTATAAGTATATAAAATGGCAGTTATGTAACAGATCTAATGACAAACATTTCTCTTAGGAGCAATAGTTCTGCCTAGGTCTTACTTAAGATCCCTTCTTTTTTTCCCCTTTTTATGTTCTAATAGGTAGAGTGAGATAAGAGATTTCATTTTTTTGAGACTGATGGCATAGTGATTTATTTGAATTATTTTTTTTCTCTGTTCACAATGCTTTCTTTAAATTATTTTTGTCCTTACTGGAAAAAAAAACAAACAACTTTTGTTTTCTGTTTTTGTATTTAATTTGATTGTCAGTTACAATAATCTAAAGGCCACAACAGTTGCATGTTTTCTCATTTGTTTTGTCATGTCTGGATGCCTCTGTGAGCCAGCCAAACATTTCAAAAATAATACTCATAATTGCATTTCACATATTGCAGACATTCCTGTTGTGGATGAAATAATGCACTTCACTTGTACGGGAGAAGTTATGGTATGTTTTTAGATATAAACCAGCATTTAAGAAAATTTTATAATAAGTGAGACAGTGATTTAAAGAGATTTCATGGTAAGGTGCACTTGATTATTTACTACACGGGGAACAGGGTAAGCCAGATGCATGGAGGCCCTCCCTTCGGGTCAAAAGTTCAGAGATGACACTCTTGCTTTCTTAACTTCTACTCAGAACTGGATGCACCTGAATTCAGTCTTAGTTCCAGACTTAGTCAAAGGTTTATGTCTGAATCATTATATGTCCCCATTGAATCTAAGATAAGGCCTTATCAAAGTTTACAAAGTCCAGGAAGTTATTAATCCATTACAGAGGATCTGTTGAGGCAAGAAATTTCTCAGTATTGAGGAGTAAGAAATCTCTGTTGCAGGCATAAACTGGAGAGATGTCCATACTCGGAGAAAGATCCTGTGGAGCAATCCTCTGCCATGCAGGATTGTTCAAAGAGCTCTTGGGCTGCTCACTATTTCTGGGGTAAAATGATTGACTCATTGTCAGATTTGCATACCAACTAGAGATGTTAGTTTCTTCCTAATTTGGCTTGAGTTGGATATCTACCAGCACTGTGATTAGGTTGGGTGCATTGTTTGAATCAGCCCTTGGCTGTTGTGTTGCTATCTGCCTCCCTCAAATCCACTTTGAGCTGGTTGCAGTCAGCATTGCCAAATGCATCCATGACAATTGCCACTGGTCGTTATGGCTTGAGCAGGGGAATACAGGTTAGTTTGATGTGGAAGGAAGAACACTATCAAAATCCCTTAAAAAGCAGGAGTCTCTTTCCATTGCATCTTTACCAAAAATGTAATATTTAATATTAAAAATAAATTTCTGAGATTTAATTGATAAGAAGGAATAATTAAATTTGGAGACAGGTGAAAGGCATGCATATTGCATGTATATGCTTTGGTCTTCATGCTCAAAAATTAATGAATAAGTAAGTGTACAACAAAATTATATTCCTTCAGAAAAAATGTTGCAATTGTTCATTTGGTCTCTGAAAATTGTTCTTTGGTCTCTTTGGTAGACTCATTATTCATGTAAACATATGACTGATATATATGCAGAAATCTTGCAATTTCAGATTTTCTTTCTTTATAAACATTGGCACCACCCAGAAAATAAAAAACAGTAAATGATGGCCATTCATAAATTATGACTTCAATAAAATAAACTATTGAAACACTATCTAAATAACTACTGTGTAAGCAAATGTGCAAGTTAGGAAACATCCATTTCAGGTCAGTCTGGAATAAGTAGGAACCCTTCACTGCACAGCTCCTTTATTTTCAATCATAAAAGTTTACAGAAGTGGGAAGTTAGATGATTTTTTTTTGTGTATCTTTCCTGTATTACCAAAACTGAAAATATGCTATAGCATTGGGGAAAACCCCAACCATCAAAAAATACAAACACACACGTCCCCTGCCCCAACCAAATAAAAAATCAAATTAAAACCCAGCATATAGAATTATGAGATACATGGAAAGATGGTTAAAAATTAAAAGCATGATGGCTTGTGATTTATGTTCTGTCTGGAGACCAGGCACACACCTAAATACGTATCATATTCAATACATTAAATTAAGTAAATGCTGGGGTTTAGCACTATCCAGCAAAAAAATAAGTACTGCAGAAGTCTCCTCAGACAGGCTGAGAATTTAAAAACTTTATTGTATAAGGAACAGAGCAATCTGATCTAATTTTGAACTTGATATTGCTTTAAACAAAGAATTGGACTAGATGATCAGATATAATGAATTTGTGAAATATGTAATTATTAATGCAGGATTTCAGAGGTCCAACTTGTCACCACTGCAGGACCACATAGGCCAAAGGTTCACTGGCAATAAATAAAAAGGACGGGCTAACAGAGTTATCTGAAAAATAAAAGGTTTAATAATCAGAAGCAAGAAACAGGAGAAGCCGAACAGCAGGTGGACAACCACAGTATGGGATGATCCCAAAGACCTCGAACTGGGTATGTGGGGTACCTTTATAGGTTAGGATAAAGGGTAGAGCTTGGATCTGAGGGTCCAATAGAAGATAAGTTCAGGAATATTTAAAACATTGCAAGGGCAACACAACCAATGGGAGTAAAGAGAACTATGAACTTTCTAGAACTAGAATCTTACGAGGGAAACTCTATTGACATCTTTTTCTCCAATGAGGCAGCAATGTAGGAGTTTTGCTCACCCTAACTTGAGTTTGGCTGACTACACACTAGTTTCCCAAGGCATGAGGTTAATACTTTGGACTCTCACACAAAATGATAATATTCCACAGCATTTTGCATGCTGTTTAATTCAAAATAAATTTTCTTTCTTAAGGAAAGTCATATTAGTTGTATTTGAGCTGTTGGGTTACTTAAACTATTCCAAATGTGAAACATTTCAGTCCTGGGTTACTGTAATGAACTCTATTTTTTCAGCTTCTTTGTGACCATTTAAAGTTATGTCAAGAGGTTACATGTACATGGATACATGTACACCTAGGCAACTCCACTTTTCTTTAATAGTTTAGGACTAGTTCCTTTGGGATCAATGACAATTACTCTCTAACGGAAGAAGGATACATTAGGTGTGGTTTCTGATGAGATTAAATTAGATTGAATCATAAAAGAGATACTTCAAATACTTTGAAAATACGTCTTACAAGGACCAAAGAAAAATAAAATTAAAAAAAATAAAGTGAAAGAGAAAAATATGCACTTAAGATTCAAATTGACTCAGGAGAATAAAGAGGGACCTGGCATGAAGGAAGAACTTTGATGATGAAAACTACATTCCTGTATATGACTGAATAGAATATTTTTCAGTTGGAAGAGACCTACAGTGATCATCTAGTCCAACTGCCTGAACCCTTGAGGGCTGACCAAAATTAAAGCATATTATTAAGGGCATTGTTCAAATAAATACCCCTTAAACTCTGACAGGCCTGGCGTAGCAACCACCTCCTTAAGAAGCCTGTTCCAGTGTTTGACTACCCACTGGATAAAGAAATGCTTCCTTATTTTGGCTGTGAACCTCTCCTGACACAGTTTTGAACCATTTCCCTGTATCCTATCTCTGATTTGTGGGAGAACAGATAAGCACCTCTCTCTACAATTCTGTTTCTTAGGAAGATCTAGAACACAATGTGGTCACCCCTCAGTCTCCTTTTCTCCAAACTAGACAAGCCCAACATCTTTAATTGCTCTTTTGTTTCTCTCTAACATTGTCAGAGAGAAAAGAAGTTCAAAAGTATTGAATTTAAAATGTTGTAATCTACTGTATTTCTGCTCAAATTTTGGTGGAGAAAAGAATTTTTCAGTGTGACAGATAGTTCAAAAAATAAATACATTTGTGGAGATTTATGAATAAATTTTATACTGAAAATACTGAAATAAAATCTTCCCATTTCATATTTTTACCTGTAGTTCTCAGGAGCAAGATGGAGAGACAGTGTGAAACTATTAATTGATTTCACAAAGAGTTGCAGTCACTAAAAATTTAATCTTCATGCAAAATTAGTCTTTTAGATCTTTGTGATCTGATTTTACACTAGTAAATAATAAAGAAAATTACAGAATATAAATCTCTAAAGTGATTTTTTTCTCTCCCCAAGGCTACTATCTTTTCCTCTAAAACCCATGTTTTATCCTTTCAAGGTCACTCTCATTAAATTTAGTTGGTGTTTAATTTTTAAGCTGCTCCTCATTTGATGTAGAAGTCAACTGTGTGTAAGAAGTCATAATTTTTCTGCCAGTCAGAAGAAATGTGATTTAATTGGCTTTTATCTTGAATCTTGTCATTAAACTTCAAGATTCATAATTAATTATTTACAGGGCACATACCATGTTTCAAACGGTGCAAAGTCTTAAATGCTTGGATTAGAGAGTACAGTATTATAACAGTTGAGTTTGTAGCAAGGTAGAGGCAAGGATGGACTTCAGGTATATATACAACCTTTTAAAAATACTTTCTCTTTTATAAAGTTAGTGGCAATGAGAAGTGATGGTGCAGCATAACTGCCTTCACTCAACTTCATTTTTTAAAAGTTTAAACTTAACAAAGCATAAGTAACTATAATAAAATACTCCTGAAAGAGCACAGCGTGTCTCCTCCACAGTGGTCTTCATCAGTTCTGATTCAGAAAATGGTGACTGCCTCTAAGGGCGGTCTCTTTAGAAATTTAACAGTCCAGTTCAGAGAAAACTAACCCACAAGGGTTACAAAGATTCAAACACCACAGGACCTAGTAGGGAAGCTATTATAATTGGCTTTCCACTGTTATCCTCAGCTGTAAGAAATGTGTCACTATCAGAGAGTCTTGGACCCTTTGTAGGTTGTAAGAACATCTGGAGATTTGAAATGACAGAGTAGAGGGCCAGAGTGTGTGCAGTAAAAATGGCAGAAGAGCTCTGTTGTGTTTGTATGCAGTTTAAGTACAGTTTTGCTGTTACAGCAGGAAGAATGTATCTGGAGGAGCTGTACAAGCACATAAGCTTCATTTTTACTGGCTTTCTTCTAAAGGCATTTTCCAAGTTCAGTATTCTCAATAATTACCCATCTTAGTTATTGCAAAAGTTCTCCTGTATAATGATCAATGAATATAAATGCTCCATGTCATAGCTACACATGACTATAACATTGCTAGTCAAATATCTGTAATTGTATAAAGTACATTCTATCTGCAACAAAAGATCCAGCAGATCAATCTACAACTACTGCTACTAATACTTTTGTATATATCTAGGCAGAAGTACAACAGGTTTCTCTTCATCCTGGAACAATCTTACTATGTGTGAAGGAAAGATCTTATAAGAAGTGATTAGGGATCAAATTGGAGTCTTCAGCTAAAAAAAAGAGTTTTGCATTTAGGCACTTTGAAGTAAAGCTGTAAATAGAGGTGACTCAATGTCGCATAAAAATATTTTATGTTTTTAGCCAAAAGCAACAATTGACAACTTTGTCTGTGATTTTTTTTCTTTTTTAAGTAAGAATCTGGTTTTGCTCTCAAGGTAATTAGCATATAATCAAACATTCAATGAAGAATACACACTAAAACATTAGTGTCAGAAGAACTGTTTTTGTAAAACAATTTTTATTGAACTACAATAAGTTCCAGTAAAAATAAATGGATAAGTGTTTCCCTACACAGACAAGATTTCCTGCAATTTCTTTGCTGGGCATATTGAATTCCTGCAATTTTTCTTTGTCTGTATGATATCAAATATATTTTGCACCAGTGTTCAATAGTAATTTTTATTTTTGAAAGACAATTGTAAATAAATGTTTTAAAAAAAAAGTAACCCATGTGAGGGCCAAACAAGAAAAAAGAAGCCTCAAACTGCCTAGCATTATTTTACCTGCATTTTGCCTTCTATCAGGGGGAATCCATTTCCAAATAGATGCTATGCTTCCTTTCAGTATCAGAGCATTTTATTTGTTCTTTGACTGTACATTTATTTGCCTTTAAAATATCTCATAGACAGGTCACATGCTCATGAAGAAAGGAAGGTTATTTCTTCTTGAAAAGCAACTAAGTGTACCTAGAAGAAAGAGGACTCCAGAGTGCAGTGCGTGACTGTAGCAGCAAATGTGATAATCAAAGGTAGGAACTAGGAAATAGCAGCCCAAGCAGAGACTGGAAAAAGAGACTTGTTAGGCACCTTAAGGAATGCCAGCTCATAAAATGCCTTGAGTTAATTAAAAACAGGCCTGGAAGCTGAGACCCATTCTACAAAGCCCCAACAAAAAAACAAGAAAAACTTCTTATATATATTTTTTTTTTAACTTGTATTCCTTCCTTACCTCCTTACTTAAAGCTTTCTCTATTTATTAGAGGATCTAAATCTTCTCAATTTCTTAGATTATCTGAATGATTTTTTTTTTTTCATAAGGCAGCTCCTGAAAGTAAAATGGGCAAATCTGCCTCAAAGGTCTTGCTGACTCAATATGCATTTGCAGTGACTTAATATGTATCTACATGAAGTTGTATGAATAACTGAATTTCTGCTCCCTTTCATCCTGAGAACTGATTGAATGACTGATTTTGACTTAGTCCTATGTTATTAAGCATAAGGAGAAGTTATACATTTTTCCCCACAAAATTTGTTATGGTTTAATTAGTCTTGATTATCTTGAAATCCAGAACCCAGAATGACACCTTACTGAGAGAAAACTACCAAAACTGGCTGTCATGAGGGATTTGGTAATTTCACTCAGTATTACTTGGAGAAATGTCTTATTCTGAAGTTTTAAAAGCCAACATTTCTTCTCCAAAGAGGCATAACTTTTCTAATTACTATTTAAAGCACATAAGGATTATTAGACAGTATCATAACCTTACTTTTTATTAAACAATCAAATCTTCAAAACTGTCACCCAAATCATGGAAAACCTACATCAGATTTTTTAATTTATTTAATCAGGTTCAAATTGAACCATTAAACTTTCAAGAGAATTACCTAACTGCATATTGTAAATCATATAGCCAGTGATTATATAGTGCGGTACTTTTAAAGGATGTTTCTCCTTTGTAATAAAACAAATGCACAAACCAAAATGTGTGCTTGATAGAGATATAGAAAGAATAAATGTGGGTTTTAGGATTAATTATTAGGACAGACATCTAAGATAGGAAAATCACAGATTTTTCAATTTCAGAATTGGGGTCTACTCACTGTTTTATCAGATTACTTCAGCATAAAATTTAGAAAATATCTCTTGAACAGCAGCTGAATTCCATCCATCTCTTGTGCTAATTGAGTTGCCTTCCTGCAAATTTTATGGTTTATCTTTGGGTGCATGTTGATTTTCCACAATTAAATGGACTGGTCTCAATTACTTCTCTTATTAGTCACCTCAAAGTTTTAACTTAGGAGAGAACACACTTCTGAGGGTAGGTTTTTGTTGAACTAAATCCCCTGTGACTGCATCAGGAATTTAAATTGGATATTCAATGGCCTTAATAAGTGCTGCTTGTGAGATATTGTGAAACATGGAAGCACCGATTTCTGAAGGTATGCTTTTTTTAAAATTATAGTAGATACTGTCTTTACGTAGCACGAGGTAAAAGGCTTGAATGAAGCTGTTTACCACACAGGTTTCACATCTTGTCTTTCCAAAAAACTCCCAAGAGTCATGTGAAAGGAAAAGCAATATGAAAATCTAGGAGCTACTGACTGACTGAGGTACTGCTGTTCTTCCTACAAGTCATTGTGGGTCACTGCTTCTTCCCCAAGGGTGAGATAGATGCTCATTGTTCCAGAATCATCGGCATGTGGCTATGTCACTCAAGACTGTTCAATTGAAAATAAAGTATCATTCCTATTGCAAGTTTCACTCTTTCTATATAGGAAAGGCATTAAAAACTACTTTATGAATGCCAGTAGTGTTTGTGAGTCAGATTACTGTCTGCTAAGACAAGGAAAAAATAAGGAGGTTCTGACCATGAGGTTAGTTTCTCTGGGGAACTGTAGTGTACAAGATTACACATGTATGTGGGTTAACCATTTTCCTGGTTTCTTAGCAAGCTGCTGAAAGGTTTTGTCATTTTGTCTTGCAGGTGAACAGGTTTGGACCTTTTATTTCTAACATTCATGCTGACACAGAAAGTTCAAGTTTGCTTCATTTAAGTTAACATTCATCTTGTAGAGAGAACTAGGAAAAGGCCTGCACATCTTTTATTAGCCATGTGCCTGTGTATCTCTTTTATGGTTTCTAGACAATAATGCATGATATCTCTTTGTGAAACATTAAATTAAGGAAACAAATTTTCTGCATTATCATCACTGGAAAATAATCAAAGATCTATTTATTCATCTCAATTCTTTGTATTTTATTATTTTGTGAGTGTTATCCATCAGGGTAACAACTCTTTATTTCTGATTCAAGCAGATCAGAGCATCTATAAAAAAGATAACAGAAGGGTGGAACAGAAATCCACTAGGATCAGAGAACAGTCTGAGTTGGGAGGGACCCACAACCATAATCAAGTACAAATCTTAAGCGAATGGTTCACACATCTAACCCTGTGACCTTGGCATTATTAACATCATGCTCTAACCACATGAGCTGATATCAAAATAGAAGGCAGCAAGAACTCTGACTGCTACACCATTTCAAATGGAGAAAAATTTGCAGCAAAAGTTAAAAATTTCTAATTCAAAAAATATACACACATTCTCGGTACAAAATACGTGCTTTACTCATTTACTGCAAAGATGTAATTGTGTAACATGGAAGCACTGATTCCTGCAGGTGTGTTTTGTAACATAAGAAACATGTAAGATGTAATGTATGTTGGGTTTGCTTATCAATGTACGTGTATTGTTACTGCATCAAGATAGCAGCTTTAGACATGGTATATTAGACAAGAATTCCTTAAGATTATTCCACTTAAAGATCTGGAGAGCAGTGTTTCACCCACCTTGAAAAACTGTCTTACTCTGGGATATGAAATTCAGAGACATGGCTTCAAGTAGAAGACCAGTAAATGTAAATTACTGCCTTGAAAATGAAAAAAAAATATTGAGTTTTCATTTGGAGAGGTATAAATGGTTTTATGCCTGATCAACCACTCTAATATATAATAAAAGAGTGCTTTGCACAACAATGATCAATATATTTAGTCTATTATTGGACTTTACTCATGTGAATAAGTAGAACTAATGCAGATATAATCTGATTTTTGAGGAAGTCAAGAGAAAATATTGTCCATCTTTCTCTTTAAGCAAAATGCAAAACTCCATCAGTCCCATGGCTCACAGTGTACCTTTATGCATTGTCAGATGTACAGCTCCATTTTCTTTTGGTGTAGCTGGTTAAGCTACTCTATAAAATATGCTGTTGTACAACTAGCTTTTTTTTTTTTCCCTAAGCAGCAGAACAGTTCTGAATTTCTGAGTTTATAAAGGACAGTTTTACAGAGAGTTACAAAAACCAGATATGAGAATGTGAATAGACAGATAGTATGTTAAAAGCAGGACATAACTTACGGACAAAGCAGGGTGCATCTTTTAATCACTTGGTGGCAAAAGGCAAATTAAACTCCACCAGTAAATTAACATACCACAGGCTAGGAGAGTACATGCAAGTTATCATTATGTTATGCAACATGGCAAAGTTTGCAGTCAAAATTGTAGCCTTCAAGGGCAGACTGTCAAATGTACAGCCTCTCAGTTAAAAGTAATGTGGGACTAAAATCAATATTAATTTCTTGATAAAAAATTTGTAGCTTTGGGAATGTTTTTACTCTTTTTTCCTTTGTTGTTTTTTTTCCTCTTCTTCTTTTTCTGACAAAGAGGTGTCTGAATCCACCAAGCTTGGAAAAGGCTTTTTTATTTTTTTCAGGCTTTGAGTCTTTTTTAGGGTCGAGTGACAGTAATGTGTATTACTGCTCATGAGATAGCGCCTCTTGGCACATAAACAACCTGGTTGCAATTTTCTGCAGCTTTTATTTGTAGTAAAGATAAGAGTTAGATTAGCAAAATGATTACTGATGATCATTAAATATATACTGCATAAGCACAGATAATTGTACAGTTTGTTTTGTATGAGACCTGACTTTTTCATGGGAATAGTTTTAGATTTTGCTCAGTGTAAAGCTAGAGTAACTATCTTAAGAAAAGTACTAGCTCTAATTTTCAGATATGCAGCAAAGAACAGAATTTGGCCCTTAAACCTACTTTAGCTTAAATGACAATCCCAGGCCCTTTGGTAACTCATAAAGAGAATTATTGATAATGAACAGAAAGATGCTTGGTTAAACTTTGGGGAAGTAATAGAATGTCCTCATCCAATTCTGGTAACAGTAATTTTAAAGAATTTGTGCGGAAAACAGGAAAAAATACCTATTCTCAAAAATCTCACCAAGATTATATATGCTTTTCCTTACTTCCTCCTATTCAACTTTTACTGCATCCCCAAAACAATAAACAGCAAGAAAATGATGAAACAATAAATAGTCTTTCAAATAATAGGAAAAGTATTAGAAATCACTTACCTCTTTTTTTTTTTTCTCTTTTTGTTGCATATTGTATTGAACTTACAAGGTCTCAAGGCTGAGATTTTACAGGCTTGAGGTTTGTCTGAGTTTATTTTGAGTTGTCTCTAACTGGTTTTCTTGGCTTAGTTTTGACAGCATTTTTTTAACTGATCAGGTGTCTATATTTATTTTTCATTTTTTGCATTTACTTTTGCTAATCTTTGCAGGGTAAAACTGTAGTTTCTTACAGATAATGGTACCAAACAGTTGTTCTAGGTGGAAGGAAATATTTACAAGCCTAACAGAATGATATAGTGCAGAGAAATATAAGTTTAGTCTGATAAAGGTCTTGACACAAGTAGACAGGATGCAGCATAAAGAAGGAAAAGGGAATACAAGAAGACAGGAAATGGGAAAGAAAAAGTATAAACCATCAAAATGATGCACTTACTCCCTGGAAAGGATTTCAGATGCTAATAACTGGCTATAACAGACCATCACAGCTAAACCCATAATGAAGTTGTTGGCCCAGAGGAGTAGTTAAAGGATAAGTGTAACAGCAGAAAAAGTAGAAGAGTGCAAATTACAATTTTAAATGTGTTATTGCTATTATTGAGACCCTTTCTGCACATAACTATTCCATCAGCATTATAATTCTTTGTTTCTCTAAAGTAATTTGATATAGACTAATGATGATTTTGAATTAGATTATTATGATTTCAATTATATGAACTAGTAAAGTCTTGGTTCTACTTACATAAATGGGTGTTACTCTTCTTCTTTGCCCATAGAAGGATTTTGAAAATAATGTGCTGCTCAGTTAATTTACATGTTGATTTAAAACTTCTATTATTTGCACTACATTAGGTGTTGGAGGCTTCCATCTTCAACAAGAACCTTATTGTTATGACTGCATTACAAATTGAATAGTAAGAGCCACTGGTACTTAACTGTTTATTCAGCTAAAATATTAGAATAATTCCCAACATGACCTAAACCTGAGCCACCCATCATTTTTCCAAACCCTCCCCATTAATAGTTCAGGATTTTAGTGGACAGGAGATCTTATCCACTGAGAATTCAGCTATACTGTTTGGATAGTAGAAGAGTGTGAGAAAATGGATAAGGTATACTCCTGCGACCTGAAGCCCAGTTTGGTGCAGTCTAGCTTTTTAACCTCAATTTTGCTCAGAATGCTATTAAGTAGATATAAATAATAGCTTAAAAGTTGAAAGAGAAGTGTTGCTGACATGAGAGGATTTACAACCTAGGAAAAATAAAATACCTACAAAACAACATCAAGGATGCGCCAGTTCTAAGGGAGCAACCACACCTCACTCAACTGGCACATGACTGGCAAGCAGAGACCTGTCTCATCCAGAGTGCTGAGCATATTCATATAATAATTAGCTTCACACCACACTATTCTTAGCTACCTAGTGTAAATACTTGCCAAAAATAATTGCTGTGTTAATAAATAATTCTTAAGCTGTTTGTTTGACAGTGTCTGTGTGTGGTAAAGGTACATGAAGAAAAAAGACCCAGAGAAGAAGAGCTTCAGGAGATGCAGGAGATCAAGGCTTTTGCTGTCCTCCATGCTGGAAATGGACATAGAATTGCTGAGTTTTAAATGACAGGCTATTTTTCTCAATATGCTTAGGAAAATTCTCCTCAGCTAAGTTACTTACAACCTACCTATTGAATTAACTTCAAAGTATGAGGTAGAGCCAGTGAGGTTGAGAGGTTTCATCCTGACAGCTTCAGAAAATTAGTTTCTTTGCATGCTCACAGGTCTGTAACAAAAATTGCTCACCATGTGTGCCTTCTTAGCCAGGCTTGACCCTTATATAGGAGGTAGATAGTAGAGAGTTCAGCTTAAGTGAGTTGTTAAAACTCTTGCTGCTTGAGCCTGGCAGGCTCAAGGCAAAGTTTGGTGGTGAGTTTGTAACACTGGAGCTCAAACTGAAAATCTCTGATGTATAAACCACTGAAATTAATTAGATAAAAACAGCTTTTAATTCCTGCTGAGCTGGGTAGAAATCAAACCCTTTAAGTAAAGTATGGTCTTCTTTACTATTAATAATTTCCTCAGTAAATAATAATTTAATAATTGGTTAAAAAATACAAAAAACCCACCCAGAGTTAAAAAATTGTAAGATAATTCATCAATCAAACTTGCTCCACTTTTGAAATAAAATAGGCAACGTTTTAATTATCTGGGCACAAAAACAAAATCTCCCACGTTCCCTGTAAACATACCCAGTTATTCCATGTCCTGCCATAATGCAATTGTAGAAGTGGTTTTTGCTTCTCCCTTGGAGAAGGAACATTAAAGATGCAACCTTGCAAACACAATTTTTAAGTTTTTTTTTCAATGAAGCACTGTAGACAATTTCAAGGATAATATTCACAGGCAAGTGATGCACTCCTGCCTTGAAACCACCTAAATTAAACATGCTTAAAGAAGTTTTGCTGGAAAAGCAATCTTTATGC
Source organism: Phainopepla nitens (assembly GCA_013400175.1). Lineage (NCBI taxonomy): Eukaryota > Metazoa > Chordata > Aves > Passeriformes > Bombycillidae > Phainopepla > Phainopepla nitens. The sequence continues at coordinate 47,921 of VXBQ01003791.1, read as the reverse complement.
TTTCTTCTCATTTCAGGAATTATAAGAGAGACAATTTTTTAGACAAAACAGTGCAGCACTGGAGAATAATGTAACAATCTGTTATTTTGAATTTATGAATTACATAATTAAGACACTACATTCATGATCTATGTATGCCTTGCAGGTATTTCTTTTATATTAGAAGTAAGCCATGAACATGATTATTTCTTTTCTATGAAAGTGAAATGCAGAGGAGCTAACAAAACCACATGTTTTATTAATGACTTGAGAGCACACACTTCGGCTGCCATCACAATAACTAGGGATATTTTCCTTATCTTTTCACAACACAATGTAAGAGTTTCAGGTTAATAATTTGATCTGAATAAAGTCTCATGATAAAAATTTTATCTTGAACGTGGTAACTGGCCACTAATATTTTTTTGTTTTTTTTTTTTTTTACTTCTAGAATATTTTATGAGGCTTGTTCCATTTGTTTCAAATTAAGTACAATATAAAGTTAGTATGCTACCTTGTTTATCAATATGAGATATAAGATTTTCTACTGATTTTGAAATGACATCAAACTACTTAAACTGATACGAAACACCTCAACAGTAGCTATTCTATGTCAGGATGTATACCTTACCCATTGATCCGTGTTTTCACTCTCAGAAACATGAGTACGACATCAAGACATGCAGAAACTCTTTTTTCTCAGAGCCTATGGACCCCAGAATTTTGCTCTGACTTTGAATTATGGATATGGAGTGCTGACCTTGATCTCTGAGGTCTATTCTAGTCTAAGACTTGAATTCACACTGAATTTTTTGTACTAGAGGCATATATAAAAATCTTTTCCCAAAGTCTAATCTGGACCTATGTGTAAGTGAGTCGTCTTAATTTTTTTTCTTTGACTAACACTATTGTGTGGAAAAAGGAAACATTCCTTTTTCAGCATTAAGAACCAGCATATTTCTTACAGCTATTTTGAAGAACACAGCTGACTTCAGTGCTCCACAGCATTCCTCTCTGAAAGTCTGTGACACTAACAGGGAAAATAATGTAAATGAAAGGGCCATTTTAAAGCCTAGAATGACTCAGGTTTTGTAACAGGCAACCAGATTGAGGAAACTCTGATACAAGATAGAGCATAATGTTATAAAAAATGTTCTACAAGGTCTTCTGAGTTTTATGTCCAAATCCATGAGTAAACCTGGAATATTCAGTTTTGTAGGTTTGGGTTTTGCTGGATTTTTTTGGGGGGTGGTTTTGGTTTTTAGTTGGTTTGGTATTTTACACGAGACAGTAATACAAGTGAATATTTTTAATTCTTTCTAAGCTAATAAATAAGTTATTAAATCCTAAAAATTTCATTAAAAATACTACTTAATATTGCAAATGATGGACCTCAAGTCAATTCCTCTCTGCTGTCAAAATAGATCAGCTAAGACAAAAAAACTCTTTACAATAATATCTATTTTTATTCACAATGAAAAGCAGTTTGCAGAAAATACTTATTCACTCTCTAGAGAACTGGACATGTTTCCACAGTATTCTGCTGGCAGTATGCTGGGAGAAGAACCACTTAAGAAAGCTGAAATTACATTGCCCATTACTGGGCACAGGGATAATGAACATGTTTTGGTTGCTTTCAGGTGCCTTTCCTCCTTCAGGGCTGCAGTGCTAACTTCAAACAAACTACAAAATTTTCAAACCACTATTCAGTGTGGGTGTCGACAGTTTGGTCAGAGAGAAAAGTGAGCAGTGTTCTCAAACTGTTCTGGGAAAGTTGTGAAGGAGCTGGAGAAAGTATGTAAACAAGGCTTTACACCTGAAATTTGTGAGCTTGTGATACATGAGAATTCATAGTGTTTGTCTTGAGATGTTTCCAAAGGTTGTTGTTCTCCTTTGTACCAATCCACTCTAAAGAGTGTCTCTAATTGTCTTTTTTTTCCTTTAGTAGACCAATATTGTCCTACTTTGCAAACCAATCTATAAAAGACGAAGTTTTCCTAATAAACTGCTCTTTTCCTGTCCTCTGACACACGAATATTATTGCCGAGGAATTAACTCAACAACAACAATTTAGTACTGTTGAATAAGGTTACTTTGTTTTTCTGTTTTTGGGGTTTTTTTTGTACTGTAGGCTTGAATCCATGTTTCTTTGACAGTAACAAAAAGATTAAGAAATTAATATTATGACTCCATAAATTTTGGCATGGTCGAAGAAGATCTTAAAGGAATGCTAATATTCTTCACTGTCTCTTGGACAATATAGGTATCTTTAGGAGTATAAAATTAAAAGACTATAGTATTATTCCTTTCAAGAAAGAAATTTGTGTGACTTTTCCTCAAGAAGAAATTATTTTTTTTATTTCAAACCATAGACTCTCAGGTGTTAAAATAAATAATTAATCCTTGTCTTCTTCAATGTCAAGTCACAAGTGTAAGTAAAAAGAGAGGTTTGATTTTAATTTTTCTTTTGGAATTGCAACATTAATATGCTATGAACATTTGTAGAACCCTACCAGAACTGATTTATGTGGCATTAAATATTTCAAACAACTGCCTGGAAGCAATGCCCTCAGGTAGTCCCTATACTAACCAGTTACCATGTTAAGAGTAATGTAATTCCCACAAGTGCTACTTTCCAGAAATATTACTTTTCTAACACGACAGCAAATGCATTGTGACAGACATGTTTGATGGAAACAGAGGAAAAATGTTTCTTTTATATGAATTCCTTGTAGCAATGATTTTTTAATGAACTGGTAAGTAGCACAGATATTAAGTGATATTTTATTTTATTTTTATTCAAAACAGACATATCTTCAAAGATGACCAGAATACCAAGGTGCCGTCTTTCCATCCATCATTTCTTAGTCTTATTCAAATAATTATTGTGTGATTGAAGCAAGAAAAAATGCTTGCTCTTTCTGTCCTATTTATCCATTCCTCATTCAGTTTAGATTGTGTGATCAGACACAGCTTCTAATTTAAAATCTATATATAATGAAGAAAACACTATTAATTTTAGAAGTCAAAGATGAGGGCGATATCTCAGTATAACAATTATATGAAATTTAGATTTAAGCTCTTCTTGTAGTTTCATGAAGTGTATTTTGTTTTACTTTGGTTTGCTGTCAAGCAAGAAAATGCAATATTTGAATAGAATAAGATTCAGGTTTGTCCGTAACTTCAGAAAAAAAGATACAAAACTGATGCACAGTGGAGTCAAAATCTGGTATTTTTTTACTCAGATTTACCTCCAGTTTGCTTTTGTTATTTGCTGCTGATTGACACTAGTATAAATAAAGTTAAATTCTAACTCTATGGAGTCCAGGGATCTAATTATAAATAAAACAATTTTTCAGGCAGTGAGCATACGTAGACCATACCTACTGGTTATTAAATGCTCACAAAAAATGGAGATCAAAGAAATGATGCTGTCAAAAGCTAAGTGAAATCATGTGGGGCTTCAAGGAATGAATAAAGGATGGTGAGACAAGAAAAGAAAAAGAATGAATTTACATAGGTCAGTAAGAATCTGCTGAGAATATACAACAAAGAGTCTCACAGTATATCATTCTCATTCCCAAGTTTTTGGGGCTTGGACTTCTAAAAACAGTACTTACATTTAAAATATATATATCAATGTACTTGCCAGCATGACATAAGGAAGAGAAAGAACATCAACAGCCACTGGGGAATGTTTTGCTTCTCCATAATAGTGCACACCTCCAGAAAAAGAACGAGATAATAATTTAAGTCATCCTTATTTATGTGCTTGCTCTAGAATCTGTGTTGCTTGTCTGCTTGTTCGCTTTTTTCAATTTCAGCTTGGAAACTTGGTATTTTTGGTACATTTTTCCTTGCTGGGAACTCCTCTTTGCTCACTGCAAACTTACCTTGGCATTTTATTAATGAACAATGAATTAAAAAATTGTGACACTTGTGTCCTATACTTTTAGGTTCTAGACATAGATTCCATGCTTCACAGTATGCATTGGGCCAGAAATGCAAATCATCTGTGTTTAGAGTTGTACTGGGGGTGCTCCTTCACAATGAGTACAATGAGCTGTAGAACTTTAATATAGCCTAGTTTGCTATAGCCTAGTTTTTCCTTCCAGCCCCAGGATATGGAATTGACAAGTTGCACATGGAAGAAATGAAAGATTTCACTCCTTCTAGAGTGTCATTGCTGTGCCTTGCTTGGTATACAGATTCAGGGCCATTCCAAAAAATGAATAAATCAGTTCAGGTGATGCTATATATTATTTCTAGTCCAAAAAATTTTCATAGACAAATTTCATGTGAAGCGGTAAAACATAACTCTTACTCTTTTTTTTTTTCCTTCAAATAATTTTGAATTTTAGTCATCAATCATTAATTGTATACATTTTTGTAATTTTCTTCTCCAGGGTAGACTTTTGATGAGGTTAAATCTAGCAGGATTTTTTTTTTGTCCATGTTTTAGCATCCTTTCCTACCTAAAGAAAATGAGAACAAAATAAACATGTAATTCATTACCAGTCTTAGGATAAGACTGCAGAAAAGAAAGACTCCCATGTTTATCTGCTAGCAGAAGTTTATGTAAATTAATGATGAAACTCTGCCTTGGAGAGAAGATTCTCAGAAGGAAATGTAAGGAGATGAAAAAGAGCAGTACAAATTATTCATCCAGCAGGATCTACAGCTACTCAGAAACAAACAAAGGTGAATACTCTGGACTGATCTTTCAGCAAAATTGTGGATAGGGAGCAGCATTTCCTAAGAGGCATATTCAGAGTTGCATTCCAGGAAGGAGTACACATGTAGAATAATGCAGAAAGAGTGTAAAGAATAAAAGTGAACATTCTATTGAATGTCAGGATAATTGATTTTAGGAGCACTTGCAGTCAGTTAAACTGCACTGCGTTTGTTGGCAGTTGAAATTTTGGGTCTAAATGGCAATAGTTTTCTCTTCCAAACATAGAAATAATTTGTTTCTATATGACAATTAAGGTAATTTCCTGTAACATTCACTATGGTTACATTTCTTACCTCATAATGATTTTTTGATGACTCCTTAAAAAGTCTATATTTACTATGGATTCTACTGACTAAAGGAAAGTAATTTTAAATTTAACAGACTATCGCAAGTACATCAGCCTCCCCTTTCACTCCTGCCAACCTTTTGTTTCTTAGTATGGATCATTCTCTTTGAGAAAATGATGCATGATCTGTATAAATTGTTCTGTTAATACACATAGTTAGTATTATGATTTGGCCAATCTAGGTTCAGTTTCCCATCTCTGCAAAAAACTGAATTGAAAGCTTAACATTATGGGATGTGTAAGCTTACCCAAAATGTTTGGAGATTTTTTTAGTATATTTGTGTGCAATTAATAAATATGAAGAGCTAAGAACAATTTCCTGATAACTCAAAAAAAAAAAAAAAGATAACAGCCACTTGATTACTCTGAATCTATATTCTCATCCATTCAAACACAACCAGACACTAAAGAAATAAACAGAAATTTAGAATTTAGACATTATATATAATTTAGAAATTTGAATCAGAATTGAACTTATTTGAGTTGAGAAATCTATGTGATACCTAACAAAGGTAGATGATCTAGCTTTCAGGGATTTGTCCTTCATTGTTTTCCATTGTCTCAGGCTTGGGGACAGGCAGAGCACTGTGAGGAGCATTCACCATCCTTTCTTCCAGTTGTCATGCAGTTAAGCTGAGGGGATGAACATTTTTTGTATAGTTTTGTTATTAATATTGCTGCTGTTATTGTATATTTCTTTTTCCACTGTACTTTGCTTCTAGTAAATTCTGTAAATTATTATCTCAGCCCACAGTATCTGTCCCTCTCTTGTCAGAGTGGATGGGGGAAGGAAAATGGCTTATCCCAACAGAATGGCAGATGTATATTTGTCCACAGCTGAGGCAGAGGTTGCTGGTGGCATGAGAAAACTAGAAAACTTGTAAAGTTGCCCCAATAAATAACTAGCCATTTATTAGAGCATAGTAAATAAAAAGTGTAGTATAATGACATAATAGGATGAAATAGAATATTTAGAGATTACCATAAGACTGGGATTGCTCAGTACAATCAACATAGTTGTACACTCACTATCATCCCATATCAATCATCTAGAACTAAAGCCTAGTCACACAGCCACCCTGTTAACTTTACAGAAAGTCTCATGATTCTTAATCATCTAAAGTGGGAGAAATCTTCTTTTTAGTGCAGAAAATATTCTATTTAGGAAAAAACATTAGCAGAGTAGACAAGTTTATATTTTATTACTATTCAAAGTCAAATAACTTCTCCACATTTTTAATTTTCATCCTATTGGGAGGCCTGATATTCCACTTTGTGACTGTTCAATGAACTCCTGCAATGAAAGAAACCTCAGTAAAAAATGGGTCAGGTCCATGTGTTCAAGAAGCTCAGGGAGTAGTACAAAGAAACTGACCAACTCTCAACACAAAAGGGACCAGAGGGTGGCCTTTGTTTTAGATAAACCACTACTAACAGTTGAGTTGGATAACTGACGATGTAAATGTTTCTCCTTGGGTTCCTTTAAAGTGTAAATATTTCCCTGCATCAGCCAGACCAGCAAGAAGGGGAGTGAATATGTGGCTCAGCCCAATACAGAGTAGGAAAACTAAGCAACTGCTAAAGGAATTTCTAAGAGAGCAAAAGGCTTGAGCTGGCTTCAACCCATGTATTACTTCCTGCCNTAGAATATTTAGAGATTACCATAAGACTGGGATTGCTCAGTACAATCAACATAGTTGTACACTCACTATCATCCCATATCAATCATCTAGAACTAAAGCCTAGTCACACAGCCACCCTGTTAACTTTACAGAAAGTCTCATGATTCTTAATCATCTAAAGTGGGAGAAATCTTCTTTTTAGTGCAGAAAATATTCTATTTAGGAAAAAACATTAGCAGAGTAGACAAGTTTATATTTTATTACTATTCAAAGTCAAATAACTTCTCCACATTTTTAATTTTTCATCCTATTGGGAGGCCTGATATTCCACTTTGTGACTGTTCAATGAACTCCTGCAATGAAAGAAACCTCAGTAAAAAATGGGTCAGGTCCATGTGTTCAAGAAGCTCAGGGAGTAGTACAAAGAAACTGACCAACTCTCAACACAAAAGGGACCAGAGGGTGGCCTTTGTTTTAGATAAACCACTACTAACAGTTGAGTTGGATAACTGACGATGTAAATGTTTCTCCTTGGGTTCCTTTAAAGTGTAAATATTTCCCTGCATCAGCCAGACCAGCAAGAAGGGGAGTGAATATGTGGCTCAGCCCAATACAGAGTAGGAAAACTAAGCAACTGCTAAAGGAATTTCTAAGAGAGCAAAAGGCTTGAGCTGGCTTCAACCCATGTATTACTTCCTGCCGACTGATGGCACCCAGGATAGTGATAGTGATCATATCATAGACACTGGAAATGGGAATCAAAATAATATTGTGATTGAACTATGCACTGCATTTGCTCTGTTTTCCTAACTGTCACTTATATTTGGTGGTGTTATACAGTTTATTTTTAATCACTCTGATAAATCAGAAATCCTTTCCAACATCAGATATATTTAGCATAAGTAGAACTGATATTAAGTACTACAACCTCCACAATCTCAAAGGACCCAGTGAAAGTGTACTGCACTCTGACATATTTAAAATGGGTAAATCTGTCAAGTAGCTTATCTCACTATTTTTCACAGGCAAAAAAATAACCTTCTCTGTGGGTGTATAAAAATCGTGACTGTGGGTTCTTAGGATTCCGTAATACACAAGGGTACAATCTTCTAGAAGTCTCTTTATTGCAGATCACCACATATATTTCCCCCATATCACCACTAGCAGGTATACTACCACAAAATCACCACTAGCAAGTAAAGCTATGATTAATAAAGTGAATATATATAAAAAAATACTATTAAAGATTACTATCAGCAATCAACAATATAGTATCAATCAATAGTACAGTAGCAGCCAATCAGAGCAGCAATCAATCATATACCAACATTTAATTGTAAAACAACAACACAATTGTGTTCTGTTACCAGCTACCAGAAACCTATAATTAGTGAAACAAACTTCTCAACAATATAATAAGGGATACTTATAATAGAGTAGTTATATGGACATGTAATACTACTATCAAGTAAATTAGACAGATCTCAGAGAGAGTGAAACAACTCCAAAGAGGAGGACATATTGTTACAAGAAAGGAACTGAACCATCTCAGAGGTAGAGGACAAACCAAACTAACCCTAAAGTGGGACCAATGAAGTGATAGACTAAGTCTTTCTTCAAAGATAACCTACATCACAGAATCTTAAGTCATCCAGGCATCCCCAGCTTGGGTCCAAGATCCTACAGAAATTTCTTTTGGAGAATTCAGCCTGTCTAGGAAAGGAAAATTAAGTCCTTTTTTATTTCCTAGAAGCATGACCACATCAATCTCCATCATTCCTAATAGCCAATAGATGTTGTCAATCTCTATTTTTCACCTGTAAGAGCCAATACATGATGAAGTTTTGTGGGTTTTAAGACCAATTTCATTTTCCCAGACTGCTTCCGCTTTTTGAGATGATAAGTTGCCATTGCAGTTTCTTAGGTTTTGCACTTTTTGATGATATCTTAGGACTCTTCCTGCTTCTGTGTACACAGCTGTATTTCAGAGATGCCAGATGCACTTTCCAAGAGCATTTCTGCTGCCAAGGCCTAGTTCCCAGGCTCTCAGGCTGGCAGGCAATTTGTCTGTCAGTATTTTTCAACATACATTTCCTTCTGTTCTGTAACATTCTCCTTCTAATCAGGCTACTAATTATGGCTGTTCGCATCACCATTTTGTTTCCATCTCTGCACATCTACACCATGTAAATATTAAATTTTTCCCAGGATCTTTGTGAATATGAGTCAACATATTCCCCCAAAACATATTCCTTCATGGTTTTAGAAGCTGATTTCACGGCTTCTTTCCAAATCCAGCATAGGGGAAACAGCACTAAACTTAGTCCTTTCTACATAAATGAATACACTTAAACTCTTTCGGGTGTTAAGTCATTATTATATTACCTAATATCACATCTTAAATCAAGAAAAACAAAAATAACTCTTCTACCGCATAATCTGCACAGTATGTCAGACACTTCTAACAGTGTAAGAGAAATATTTTAATTCTCAGGAGCTGCATGTGACCCTGATTGCCCAAGGTTACTTGATCTGTAGTGCAGATACCACCAGTCTGCTCTGGAGATAGTTAGTCCTGAGCTAAATATACAAGAATCACTGTACCACAGTGGAGTAACATCTCTCCTAAGATACAGTCACCAGTGTAGATAGAGACTATGAGTAATGATTCATTTTAAAAATAGTTCCAGTAAAGTACAAAATAGGGCAATGGATCTGCTTGGGTAGTGAAGGCCAGGTGCCAGAAAGCAGTTTAGTGCCTTATGAACAATATCGGTAGGAATTAGATGTGGGATTTAAAGCTCAGCTGCCATGTGAGCCCACAAAATGTCTAATCTCTGTAAACATCTCACTTTTTCTC
>VXBQ01003791.1:0-38354 GCA_013400175.1 Phainopepla nitens | reverse complement strand
TTTTTTTTTTTTTTTTTTTGAGATATATCTGTAGGAGACCAAAGTAATGTGTCTGTCTTTCTGTGGACTGAATTGTGACAGGAATTTGATGGGTATGAAGTAATGGCACATTTCTTAACTAAGATTTTGGAGACTTTGAGCAAAGTGTCCAATCTTGGAGCACATCACGCATGTCTGAAGGATCATGCTCCACATAAAAATTATAAAAATCAGTGCCTTCTGAGTTATGATAGTGATCCACATCCTGATGTAGGCTAGAACATGGTGTCACAGGATAGCCAGGATAATTTCCTGCATTATTAACTTCTAATTTCATAATTCTGGAGAGTGGTCTAACCACAAAATAGAAATCTAGCCCATAGTCCCTTATTTTCCCAACCTGTGGAAGTTCTACCACTCTATGGAAGAGGATCCAGGAATCTTTGGAATTCAGGAAACTTTGGCTAAAGAATTCCCCTGAATGCCCTTTCATAGTTACCTTGTAAAGACACTGCTAGAATATACTCATCCTTATGCTGTTCATCCTGAGATGTGTAATTTGGGTAAACCATTCTGTTAAGGCACCACTTTTCCCATTCAGCTTACACATGACAACTATATTATTGACGACATAATCTTGAAATTTTTAGTTAGCATGTCTGAGATTGAATATTTATTTTTGGTTTTTAATCATATGTCTGGAGAAGCAGTCTCGTAGAAACGCCATGAAATTCAACAAGGAGAAATAAAATGGTGTCCTGGGCTGTGCTAGCCAAAATATTGCCAGTAGATGAAGGGAGATGAACATTTTCCTCTACTCAGCACTGGTGACACCACACATGTGTGCTCTTATGGGCTCCTCAGTACAAGAGTGGCATGGATACACTGGAGAAAGTTCAGCAAAGGGCAACTAAACCGATGAAGTGATACAGCTTTTCTTCTTTGAGTAAGGGCTGAGAGAGATGGGCTTGTTTAGCCTAGAAAAGAGAACTTCAGAGTGTTTAAGAGAACTGAATCCACTGTTCATGTGAACCATTACTGGACCACTCATGTACAGTGCAGTCTCATGCTATGACTTCTGGATCCACTTAGGAATAAAATAGTTGTCTAGCAACTGCAGGACTTGGTATATAAACAGTGAACATAAGGATATGGTGACAATAAGGTACAAAGAAAAATAGCGAGAAAAGGTTTATAGAATAGCAACAAAAAGATGAACTGCTCTTCCTTTAAGTATTTTGGGCTTAAATTGTTCTGTTTATCATATCCTGATACCAAAATTCTGTATTTTTAGTTTTTTAATAAAGTGCTGCTTAGTCTGATAGGCATTTGAAAGCTACAGTTGGGTTAAGAAGAGTGAGCATCCTCCTTCTACAGAGAGGCATAGTAAGCTGCACTGCAAAAAGAGATTCATGGCTCCAAGCAGTATCTGAAGTGAAAAATTCTCTTGCAACTCTCTGTACTTTTTAGCTGTACTGAAAAGGAACTGATCAAAATAGAAGAGGTTTCATGACTATGCAGGAAAATCACAAGAAAATGAAAAATCAGCTTGATTCTTTCTTCCTGATATAGTTAAACTCTAGCTTACATGAAATTTTATCTTTTTCAATTGCAAAGTTATTTTAGTGGAATAGAAAAAAAAGCAGATACAATTACCCATCTTTATCCCCATACCACCTGGGATTCATTCAGTACTACATTCATCAGTAACTTTTTAGAGCATGTGAGGTAAGTAATGTTGTGTGTTCAGCCCTTTTCAACATTTTGAATCCCAGGGAATTTAATTTGTTCACTTTTCTTTCTTAATTCTCCTGATTGGAAATGTGGTTTTTCAAACACACTGGAAAACAAAACAGTCCCAAAACACTACCAAATCCCAATCCTCCGTATGAACAATTTTAAAGTAGTAATTTTCTGTAAGGTTTGTATTATGGGCTTATGTGGAAAGGTTTAATGTCTGGGAGAAGTCGTCAGAATCTACACAGATGGCAAAAACAGGAAGATGCTAATAATTCCATGCCTGGAGAGGTAGATCTGGCTAAATTCTCTGGACAAGGATTCACATGGTGGCAAACTGTGAAAAAGGAAGAAATTTGTTATATACATATCATCTCAAGTGATGGGAACAGCATCTACACCTCGTGGATACCTGGGAATTGGAGTGTATAAAAATAGTACCTCCAGAAGAGCTGAGGACTCCCTCCACCAAGGAAGAACCAGAAGGAAGCCACAGCCACAGGCATCCATGGTGCTTGCTCTCTATCTTTCCTCCCTATCCATCGTTTCCCTGCCCTGCCCCTTCCCTCTCCCTTCCTATTTCTTTCTATCTCTCTACCTCACACTTACAGTTAAATAAAATCCATACTATTGACTTTGGCATATGATCTGGTTTGCAGCTTAACTCAGGAAGATGCATCTCTTATAATTGGATCATAAGATCAAGATAAAATAAAACTATGATAATAGTAAGATGTAAAAGTTTGATGAAGTCATATCATGGCAATCTCACTTTGACACGCTTCTGTTATAGTCATCTTTTTACCTGACATGTGTGATCCAAGTAGAAGCAGTTGTCATGGCTTTCTTTAGCTTCACCTTTTCATCAGGTTTCTATTTGGGAATATGTTTTGTCTAGCAGTTTCTTGTTTATGTCCTAGATCTTAGAGACTCACTTTCATAAGGCTCCAAAAAATCACAATTTTACCTCTAACAGCTTTTTAGTGATATTTTATTTCCTTTTACAGTAAGTTTCACATTACTATAAGAGAGTGAGGTGAGTTGAATAGTTCCAATTAAGATATTTTTTGTGGTTTTGCCTGGTTCAGTAGATGCTTCTAGAGGTGCATTGGGGTTTTTTCAGCAAAGACTCTGAGGAGTCATCTGTTTTCCTGAGTGGACTTAATAAAGCTTTATTAAAAAAGAGCAGGGTGCCAGGGCTTTATTTAATCAATTCCTGGCTTTGCCCACCAAGAGTACATCCTTCTTTAGAGTAGCTGAACAGAAACAATCTGATTCAGCATTTCTGTATTGGCTAGCTCATGCAATTAAAAAAAAAATAAAACCAAAAACATTCAATAGACTTAATGTCAAAATATATCCTTTAGTAGTTCGCAATCTAGAGACAATTTATATTTGCAGCTCTTTACCCTCAATTTCCCTAGTTCCTTTTACTGTTTTGCAGGGTATTAGCTGTAATAACGTGTATGTTATCTGAAGGAGAGTTTTACTGCATGTATTGGCTTGACTAATGTGATAATGAAGACTATGTCAAAACATGATTTAACATGTCTAGAATTATTTTTTTGGTAACTTTTCAGCTGCAGCAGAAACTGAGCAAATGTACTGTACAGAATACAAATCAGAACAAGTTTTCTAATAAATTAATTTTACCTTTAGATCTTTATCCTTTTTGTGATAGATCTAACTTAATAATTCCTGAAAACACATATTATTTTAAAATAATTTGAGTTCTAGTGTTACCAGTATTTTTTAAGTCCTAATAATTGTGTACTCCAATCCTACTAAGAATAAATGTGTTTTATTGGCTGACTAGTGTGATATTTGAGAGATTGAGTGTAAGTAAGTAAAAAAGGTATGAAAACATGATGTTACTCTACTGAAGTTTTGTCATTTATTTCTGAAATAGAAAGATATCACCCAAGATGCTCAATATGGGTGACTTTCAAAATAAACAGCAATATATTGACAAAAGATTACGGATAGAAGACGGATGTTTTGTATTTGCTTATAGATAATTATTAGACCTGTGTTTGAGTAGCATTCAAAATTTATTTATAATAGTAAATTGCCAATGAAACTTGTTAGGAGATTTAAACACTGGAAAAAACTCTCACCCTGTAATAGTAGCCCAGCAGACCAAGATAAAAAAAGGCACCATAAGCATTCAAGTAAGCAGTCCCAGTGATGTTCTGCGATGCTGAAAGACAAAATCTGTTTATGGCTTCAGGCCCCCAAGTCAAAGAAATATATGTCCACAGTGATGATAGGAAAAGAAGAGTGACTTGGTGGTGGTATCTCTGCTCTGTGGTTGCAAATGTTGACATTGTGCTAGCCCCTGACTGCAGGAAGAGCTGAAATCTTCCTTGCACCATAAGCCATTCCATTTCTATTCATGTGCCTACCAATGATTCTCATCCAGAAATGCTGTCCTCTGACATCTATTTCATAAACAGTGTAACCATCCAACTACAGATAGGAATGAAGGTGAAGGTGAAAGGCAGTTTAACTAGAAAGAGAACATTAAGTTCCTGTGTTAATAATGAACCAGTAGACAATGGAAGAAAAATAATTCCTAAGAAAAGCTGACTAGACCAGCTGTTACAATACAAAATAGAAATCTGGATTCTAGACTTGTCTTACAAACTTGGTTGTACATGTTATAATAAACCCTTGTCAGATAAAATGGTGCTTATTGTGGTCTAGCGAATATTACTTACTTTATACTCTATACTGACTGTGGTACTTGAAGGAACAATTTGGCTAAGAGAGCTTGTTCAGCTTTTCCTCTGGAAGTAACCAGTGGTGGAAGAGTCACAAATGATGGGCCGTGAATTTCATTCCACGGGAGGAACTGATGTGGAAGGAAATTAGAACACCATGATCCATATTCATATGCAGAATCGTAATATCCTTTTTTTATGTACTACAGTCCTTGCTTTTGTAAGAAAGATGAACAGCAAGAAAAGTTCACAACAACATATAGTCATGATAAAGCTCATTTGTTCCACATGTCACTTTACTCCATGACTCTTACTTAAGTTTAGTGTTTATTATGTGCATTACTTGTTTTTCTTTCTCTAGGCCTAGGGAGTCACAGAAAATTTCCTTTAAAGCTGTTACCAGCATGGAGAAATCAAAGCCTGTTATTGGTTTCCTGAAAGACCACAATTTCTTTTCCTGATAAATTAAGAGCCGTCTGCTTATTAAAATTTTCATTATACTAATGCACGGACACCTTAGGTTATACACGGTCTTCTTTTTTTTGTTTGGAACAGCACATTGGGCAATTGAGTTCAAATACTGTGTCATTTTAATTGGTGCAGGAGAGCAATTGACTTTCAATGGCAAAATGTCAAGTGCTTCCTTTGCCTCATCAAAGCAAATTTGTCAGGAAAAGACTATCATCTCATATAAATAGCAATCAGTGCAATTAATTTGTATGTTTCAATTAGCTCATGATCTAATTAGAGTATGGTCTAAGGATAACAGCTAAGGACTTCAAAGAGAAAAAAGTGTTTCTCCTCTCTACTTCAGTGTTTCCTATACTGTTGACTCATATTCATACACTTGAATAAATCCTCTGTGGCAGTTTGTTGAAGTTTGCAGCTTCATTTCACACAAACTTTCAAGTTAGTTATACTGTGAACCTCAACTGCCAGAGGAGTTAAAGCAAACTCAAGTGGTAGAAGAAAGACAGGTGTTCCACGAAGTGTTGATTATATTTAAATTATTAATGTATTGAGACTAAATCCCTAAGACCTCCTAGCACATTAAGAGTATTAAATAAAAACCAAGATGAAGCAGAATGGGATAGACCCAACAGAAGATTCATGTGTCTGCAATGTTAGTGCTGTTATTTTAAGATGCCAGAGGTCCACCTTTAGTATAACAGCAGACTATTCTGAACAGGAAGAGAATTTCAGATTTTTCTTTAGTTTGATAGGATGCCGGGCTCTGCCTAGCAGAGTTGTTTTGGTACTTTTTCTATAGAGTAAATACTTTACCTTTTTCTGAGGCAAGAACTGTATCACTGGCTCCTTTACTTTTCAAATTATTTCAAATAATTACTAGCAAAATACTACAGGGCCTTGCTACAAACTTTTTTGCTCAGTCAAGCTGAAACACATTTCTCTTACTAATAGAATCCAATACATCATATTGTTTTCAAAATATATCTTGTTTTCAACCTTTCAGCATTTCTTAAAATAAATCTCCAACAAAAATGAATGCTACATCATAATGCAGAATAGTTTCTATTAATGGCAGTTAGAAAAATAAAATGTGAGTAAAAAATATTTTATTGCTAAAGACAATATTTGTCTCATAAGGCTAGAATTCCTAATAGTATTAGAATTAACAATTTTAAAAATTATCCAATCATTATAAAATTAAAATATGTTTCCTGTCTCATAATATCTTGTACGTTTATTGGTTTGTCCATTTTTTTCAATTTCTTTTTATACCTTGTGAAAAAAAGGAAGGTGGGAAATGAGTAAAAGAAAATTGTTAGAATTCTTACCTGACAACTTTCTTTGTTAATTGGTAAAAAGTCAGTCTTTTCTCCTCTGTGCTAAGTTTCAACCTTCCTCAAGATGAGAAATGGGATTAAATTATCCTGGTCAATACAAAACTAGAAGTTTTCCTCCTAGACACTTCTATCGTGAACAACTGTTGCTCCATATAAAAGTCTGAATGGAACAGACTTTTATATGGGGTAAGAATTTGCAGTTTTCTCCATTTATCCTTGGGTTAACTCTCAAGGAAAGGAGCAAAATAATTAATAGAAGTCACTTATGTTTCATGGTTACATCTTACTGCCTGTGTCCCTGAAAGAAGTCATGCTCAAATGATGATTTTTGATACTAAGACTGTAGGCAGACTTATGTGACTGAAAAATAGAAGTAGAGGTGTTTACCCAGCTGCAACAGCTTATGATTCGATTCAGGTTATGGCAGTCATTGAATAAATTAGGGAAATTCCATGTAAAAATATATCAAAAATAAACCTCTATTCTCTCAAATTAGTACTGTTTTTGTGGGATTAGATTGTTGACAATGATTCTTCCACCTCCTCTATTATCAATCTATTTTTTTTTTATTCAGTGTAACTTTTCTTTCAAATTAGACAACATCAACAGGAAAAGAGATTTTGTTGTTCATAGTAGAACAGCATCAAGCTCAGGTTGTAACACTTTCTTGAAAGTGTAGAATTCAAACTTTTCTATGAAAACACTGCAACAAGAATCTCATATATATATATATATTAATGTGTGATGTTTGTTATAGCCTTTTTCCAAAAGAATGCTCTCTATTGTTTTATGAACAAAAGAAGAAAACATTCTTTGCTGTTCTCTTTCAAAGTCCCTAAGTGAGGAAGAGCCTGTGGGCCCTAAGTTTTGTGCTGAAAAGCTTTTCCCTGTAGCCCAATTCTTTAGGTATTTGTGAAGGGCTGATCTGGAGTCACAGCTCTTTTTCACAGCTTCCTCCTAGCTGCTTCAGGCAAATGTAGAGCCATTGTTATAAATTCTGTCATTCTTAGTGGTTTAATTCTTCAATGCATTAAACTAGGAGCTCAGGCTCTCCACAGTAACTGCATTTTGCGTAAGGACTTATGTAAAAGCTACATTGTGAGGTGCTTAGGATTACAACACCTTACTTTTCTGTTTCATCTAGTCTCTTTTGCTTTTTTTTTCTCACTACATGAATGGCTTTGCTCTTCATTTCACATTACTCTAAAATATTCTCCATGTTAGGTATGGATTGTCCTGTTTCTCAGAGTAGTTGTCTCTTCTGTGAGGTTTCTGGCTTCTTTCAGGATGGTTTTGAGAAAGTATAATTTATATCTTGCTGATCTTTTTGTTTAAATATATTCTATAGCTTTAGGAAGGTTCTCCCTAATCCATTATTTTCAGAGGTTCACACCGCTAAAATGAAAGCAGCAGAAGTATTTCATTAGCTCACAGATACTCTAACTCCACAAATGAAATCAGTTTGAAACTCAGATCAGAAACATTTAAATCTCAGCTGGAACTATTTATTAAGTAATGACAGATCTTTACAGTGTCTGTTGTGAACACCTGGCTGGTTTCAAAGTTTACTCTGGCATTACCAGACTTTGAAATTCTTTATGAAATTAGTAATTCATAGCCATTATAGTAATTTTTTTTATATTTTTCCTTGCTATATTCTTGTTTTAAGGAAATCAAATGGTTGCATTTCAGCAACATTATTGCCTCATTAGGAGAGGAATAAAGAGATATAAAAGTTCTCTTAGTTAACTGTACCTCCATTTCCAGTATGCCAGCATCAGAGTTTCTTAAAAGTCAGCAGGTCTTGCAATTTTCTGCTTTTATCCCAATATCTAATTAAAATGAGAGTTGTCTAGGAAATTATGGCTCTGAAGATATAGAGAAACTGAAAATCCAGGCCATATTTCTAATAAAGTTTTCTGCAAAGAAAGAAAAAGAATTCAATCAAATTTATTATGGTTTGATTACTGTTGTTTTAAAAGTCCCATCTGAAGCATCTATTTTTCTCTTCTGCAGGTGCAAAAAAATACTTTTCATCACTGTCTTAAATTGACACTGCACACACACATGTGTGCACACGCACACACACACACACACACACACACACACACACACACTCACACACACAGTGTGCACAAACTGCTTCTTTTCCAATTCTTCACTGAATATAAAAGAACCACATTGATTCATAAAAACGCATAGCACTTTGCAGTAGATGTCCTGACTGTTTCCTAAATTTATATCCTTTCCCTTCCTTTCCTTCTGGACTTCTAGTGAAATGAAGAATCACATCTCACGAGATTCCGTGTCCAAACTTTGGAGGGATAAGGAACTCAAGGAGCACCACAGAATCAATTTCCCCTACAGCAGAAACACAGCTTAAAACATCTTTGATAGGGTAGATGCTGATCCACAGATCACTTTATTCTCCCCCACTAAACTCTCTTTGAGAATGCAATTAAATTCTTCTAAGACCCAGATCATTGTTTACAGTCATTTTGTAATGAGGAAAATATAGGATTAAAAAAGTTATCTTCTGTTGCACAATCCAGTGCTATCTGCCACAAATCAATCTTAAAATTGTTTAGATTTTTGTTCAGCTATTCCGGAAGTTAGGTTCTAAAATAACTGCTTTATGACAGGTGGTTAAATACCAGAATTATTAATGTTCAGTTTGTGTTCATTTACTTCAGTGCTTACATTGCTCATTAGCTTACATACCTTTTTTTAGAAGTGAACAGAATTATCAGCCTTAATCTTGTAGTATTAAGTTTTCCTATGCTACTAGCATTTTATTGTCTCGTCCTGAAAGATTGAAGTCCTTTCTTATATATTCTGTTTTTAGAATGTAGGTGACCTGAATTGTCCATATCAATTTAAGTGTCATCCCACCAAGTGCGTTATATTGAAGCAAAGTTAGACAGTTATATATATTACCATGTATGCCAGAAATAGATCACCTCATTTATTCTAAAAATAGGTTTTATTTTTTCCTGCCTGTGTCACATTAATGGGTTATTGTTATTCTGCTCTTAAGTGCATTAAGATTGCTGTATCTCCTCATTTCTAACTGAAAGAAAATGACTTTTTAATTTGGCTAATTTTTTCGTATTGAATTTTCATATAGTTAGTCCACAGCTCTGTTTTAATCATAATATTCTATTCTGTACTGAACAAATGGAGTCCACTTATTTAAAAGATAAGGTTAGAAGTGTATGTGAAATTGGAATAATCTGTGGAAGGAAAGGGTACCTAGTCACCTGTAAGGTGGCAAAAACCTCTGGTTTGTGAGAAAAGTCAATAAGGATTCAGCATTAAATAATTTAACATTTAATAACATTTAATAATTTAATAATTAACATTTAATAATTCAGCATTTTAATAACAAATAAATAAGAGGCAAGAAAATATGTGGCTATCTGTGTTCATTTTTGCGTGTGTGCGTGCATGTGTGTGAGTATATTGGCATCTCTGGAACACTTGCTGGAACTGTAAAAAAGAACAAGAGCAATAAAAATGAGAGAATAATTATTCTGTCATCAAACAATCCAACCAGTAGAATCATTCTCAAGACACTCTCATTATGATTACTAAGGGGCAATATATTCTTCTTAAATATTTACCTCTTTTGATTTTTCTTTCCAAGTAGTACTTTTTTGCAGAAAGATAATTTTCATATAGTTATATTTAATTACTTAAATATGGTGAGATAAGCCCATGATGCTAACATGACACTCTTGAAGATCACAGCAGTTTCCTTGTGATTTGAGCAAGATTTATAAGTATTAAAGCTACTTCATGTATATATAGCACATGCAAATGCCTCTAGATGTAAACATAGACTCTCTATTTGCAGTTGCAGCTTAAAAATGTCACAAATTGTCGAATACTTTCAGACACTAAAGTCATATTTTTGGAACTATACATTGCAAGACATTAAACAAAGACTTCCAATCATTCTGGCTGATCAGTGTTTGGCTATTATTAAATCATGGAACTGCACGACAATACTCCCAGAACTGACAAACAGCAGAACATCCACTCTTCATTGTGTTGCTATGGGTTAATGTTCCCAAAGTGCACAAAATGAAAGTTGAAGGAGTGCTAAGCTAAATTAACTTTTGTGCTTAGGAATAAATAAAAATTCAATTCTATAACAACTTGTATAATGAAAAGAGAAGCCTTATCAATTGACCTCAAATGCAGCCTTCTTGCTTTCTAAAAATCTTAGAGACCATATTAAATGCATGACAAAGACCAACAACTGAATATTACAGAAAAATCAAAAGACATGAATGACTTATATATTTGACAAAAGAATTCTATTTACAACATATAAAAAATACAACTGTTTGTATATATATATATATATATATACATTGTAAGTTCATATATATGAAATACAACTATTTTTGAACATCATTGAGAAAAAAAATTATGCCTTTATTAAACATGACAAAGGATTGATAATTACACGCGATAAATAAGACTGAATATATAAAACGTGCTAGAGTTTTTTGGCAATGGCAAATTGTTCCTAAATTTTGATAATGTTTATTCTTAACAAATCTAAACTATGAGATATCTCACTACATTTCTTACTTAATTTATGCATAGTATGCTAAATCAGACAAAATGAGAACTTCTCACAAAATTCAATTTTTTCCTATCCATTCACTCCATATCCAAAAAAATTAGTCTAAAATAAATACTTTTTAAAACTCAGAAATTAAAATATATTTGTATATGTTTTGTGAAGTTATATTTTTAAATACAATTATATTTTTTGTGGTCAATTATTTTCCTAGCAAGCAAAATCTAGCTTGAAAAAAGTTGAAAGCTGTAAGCTTTCAGTCATGCCTGAAATAAAAATATAAAAAACCCACCAATTCCCAGAAAGCTATTTAACTCTTTGGTATGTAAATGTCTATAGCATAAAATATTCTTGAGTTTTATGCCACTATGATGTAATAATAAATGTGCCATTGACATTTGGCAGTATGCCAGACACATGACTCTTTTAAAGATCACCTTTTTTTTTTTTTCAGGAGTTATTTCCACCATGTCAACTATGCTGAGGTCGCCCACCAACATCCCCTTTAAAACATTGGACCACATCAGTAAATATAGTTTATTCAGTGGTAAAACAGAGTTACTCTTCCTAGCTGTTGCTAGAATGTTTAGCAAAAATCAAACGTCTGTGGAATAAGTGAGCTCATGAGGTAGGGTCTCCATTTTATTCAATGTTGGAAAGTCATCGTTCACTGTAATTCAAATGCTTGGTATTACACTGCTAATACATAAAATCTGAGGACCAATATTAAGTTGGGAAAATATTTCAGAGCAATTTTATGAGACCAGATTGGAACACATATATGCTTTTCTCCTACGTAAATAGAATAAATAAAATTAATTTGTATGCATTCTATGGAACATTGATGGCAATAAAGAAACGACTGAATAGAAATATCTACTCAGTTAACAAAGGAAGTTTTTTACTTCCATGACACAGTCCTGTATTTCAGGTCTGCTAAATATTCTATGGCTAGAACTTTTTAGCTCATTTCTTAATACTATGTGTCTACTGACCACAGTAACAATGAAGGAATGAGAGAATTAATTTTGCCCTGCCTCTCCTTGATTAAGGGACAGTAACTCAGTAATTATTCAGTTTCTGCTTCCTTGGAAAATGGTCTACAAGTCTGGTTTTATTTTATTATTTTTTGTCCAGAGAGGTTTGTGAGTCCTTCAGATTCTTGCCTCATTTTAAAGAAATATTCAAACACTGGCTATGCGATAATATTACAATAAATATAGATAGCATGTATAATGCAATTCCTTACCTCTGTTCCATTAAACAAAGCACAAATGTGGGACATAAAAATTGGTTAGTTTGTAACTTTTAGCTCCACAGTAGAATAGGGATAACATGCACACCTAATCCGAACATTTTCAATAAAAATATCCTTTGAGAAATGACTCAGCAAAGTAGTAAGTTGTTTTAAATGAAACCTAAACAAAGAAAGAAGATGCAAATTGTCAGCTTGCATCTTTCGTAAGTTACCTGTTTCTCACGATAACAAGGACATTTCCTGTTTCCTTTTTCCTCTACCATATGCTGAATTCAATACAGTGTAATATATCAGAGAAAAATTAGAAACTATACTATTTTTCCTGTATTTCTATTTTTGTATATTAAATATTTTTAAAGTAATAAATTATTTTAGTCCATTCTATTTTCTCATTAACCTTTTTATTTTCCCTTCAAACAATATTTCCTTTTAGCAAATGCCATATTTAGATTCAAATTTTATCTTCAGAAATGAGAAACAGTGTTTTGGAAACAGTTTTAAGGGGTACTGTTGGCATGGCTTTTACTGGGAAAAAAAGTGATTAAGTGACTTTGCTAAGCTTTGCATGACTAAGACAGACAGAATCTCTCTAAAATTCTAAGAACAGCTCTGCCCAAAGAGATACCTTTTACCCTAAAAATCCCTTCAGTTCTTCCTATAGACTCAGCATTTGTCTTAAACTATGATGAATGAAAGCACTCTATATGCAATCCCTTATTTCCTAGTCAGTTTAACACAATGCATATCATTTATACACCATGAAAACCACACAATTTTCACTAGTAAAATTGTTTCAATATAATGCAATAAGGATTATGATGAGAATTAAAATGTGTGTAAGATATAGCATGTTTTGAATTAGCTAACTAGCCATAGCACATTAATATCCACAGGTGTTCTTTTCTATCTTCAACTTTTTAGTGGTTCCATTCTAAAAGCATTTACCTTTATTACAGAGGAGGAAAGGAGATGAGCCACTTCAAAGAAAATTCTTGGAATTTATTTTAAAATCTAGCCAGTGTAGTTAAAGCTGATAGACATTGCACTGAATCCACTCTGTTGAAGGCATTTGCCAGTAGACAGAGAGGGATGGAGAAGAAAAGAAGCAGTTAGCCAGAAAAATAGAAATGTAACTTGCTCATTTGTAACAGCTGGATTTATAAGACTGTATCTGTCAAAGCCTTAATGAAACCTAGACAAATAGCCAAAAAGTTCAAAGCCAGAAAGATGCCCTGTTAAATGAAAGTCAGCCTTATCTCACACAGCAATTTAAGCTAATTAAATACAAACTAGTAGTCCTAGATTCATTTTATAGCTAATGGAAAGAATTAGGTGTATCTATTTTATGTTGAGATTTCCATTTGGTTTTTACCTCTTTACTAATTTCTTGTATGGAATACCTTAACTGCTTAGATTTAAATACAGCATAAACATTTGCCAAAATTATTGATAAAAAAATCCTATCTATATCTAAAAGAAAGGTAGATTTCTCTTCAGTAAGAGTTAGCGTCACAAGTTGATTGTGCATGGAGATTGAAATTCTAAGCAAAAACTAAATTGAATTGGAAAAAATAGCTGAGTCATTTAGTATGGCATGAATCTGTAACTTATAGAAAGAAATTTCTCCTGATGAGATTCTTTGGAGAAGAGTGTAAATATGAACCCATAGGAACTACTACAATGTTATCTGATTTGCAGTGTTGATCTTGATGGGATCAATGAGTAACAACTCTTCAGCTTTATTAAACAGAACCAAAACAAACCCCCAAATAACATCAGCTCCCCCTGAGCCCCCCAGAATTATCTTTATTCCCTTCTTATGAAGTAAAGTGTTTCCTTAAAGGAACTCCAGCCTAACCTAAGTGTAAAGTGTAAGCTTCACAAAATTGCCCACTTGTTTCTCCACTATATAGGGACAGATAGTGTGAAACTTTTAGTGATAGTTATTGCAAAGAATCACAGAATCATTTACCCTGGGAAAGACCCTTAAGATCATTGAGTCATCAAGATATATTTGTTTTCTCCTTTTACCACCTGTGATGTTCCACCCTATAAAGGTAGTCATTCTTTTAAAAGAGCAATCCAAAAAATCTTTATTGCATGCAACAGCTACACAATCATGTACTCAGAGCAGCGCTTGAGAAAGTTGAAGAGTTTCTGCTATTTCTGCTGCTTTTCCTTGGTAGTAAGGCATTTTCTCATTTTTTAACATTTATATCTGCAAATATTGTTCCTTGGAATAAATCTAGGTGATACAAACATATGAAATATATCTGAATTATTTGACCATTCCACTATTATTGAAAAGGCAATAGATATAGATGTTATTCCTAAAGATCCCTCTGGAAATGTACTAAGACATGCATCATATTTGAGAAGAAACTGCTTCACCAGATATCTTAGTAAAAAGTTTTCTGAAATTTATGTAAAGTGTAGGAGTTTACATGTGAGGTAGGATTACACAATCTTAATACTAGGATTCTCTTGCCTATAAACCCTAAAAGGTGACAGAAATAGAGCAATGCTCACCTCAGCCTATTTCCCATTGAAAATATATGATAGCAGCCAAATTAGATCGACCAGCTCAGTACAGTCAATAGTTTATAGTATTAGACAGTTATTCTTTTGATAAAATTATTGCCATTACTGAAATTAAATCCTTCTGGGCACTGAGTTACAAAAAAGTTTTTTTTAAATTCTCAGACCTTTCAATAAGTATTACCAACAAGTAACCCTTTCGGGTTTACAATATTTGTGGTATACAAACAACTTGCCATACCTTCTGTTTTGCTGTAGGCTATATTTGAGGCCATCAGTAAAAGCTACAGTATCAGCAACTTCATTCCAGCTGAAACATTGCCATTCCCGGCTGTGTTTGACTTCTAGACTAGCTTGTTCACCCCAAACAAAATCTGGAGTAATACAAATATACTTGCTCAGGCCTTGTAAAGCAATATTAACAGCTTTCATACTTTCTAGTAAATAATAATTCTGAAATCTACTTTAGTAATTTAGCAAAACATGTTGCTATTAGTAAAAAAAAAAAAAATTGCAGGAAAATATGTTGGTGAACACATGGAGGGAAAGTCTCTAATTGGGTTATGTCGTTTAAATAAAAGTCAGTCGTTCAACTGTTCCTTTTCACATTTTGTTAACAAAGTGCTTCACATATTTGCATGAGAAATATGGTCGAGGTAGACAATGTGTTTGTGTTTTACATTAATTCAGGGCTCTGACTGCCCTCCTCCAAGGAGCCAAACTTCTAGGTTGTTCCCTCAAGCCCAGGTCGGCAGCCTGAGAACCATCTGTCTGGTATTTTGTGCACACCTGTCGAAAGCTGAGAAAAAAGAGCTTCAGAATGATCCCACTTAAGCTCAGTGGACAGTTAAAAACCTGACCAAGCATTCCAATGGAAGTAGAGACAGATGAGTCTACTGTACTACACAGGAAAATCAGTAGGAGATTCAATCAGAAACCTGGAGGCCATGAGAGACACTGAACATACACAAGTTGAAGAGATATTTGTACAGCCTTGAGCATAAATAGGAGGGAGGAATTTTTTTTCTGTCAGAGTTATAGTTGGGAGAAGCATAGAGAACCTCTGGTTTTCAGAATGGGATAACAATTCTTTTTCTTCCAAATGTTGCTTCTTCTGGTTTTGATTGAAAATACCTTATTACCTACTTTGAGAAGCAAGAACTGATTCAGGTTTTTTTTGTTATGTAGTGGTTCTCTTAAACAAAATAATAGAAAAACTCTTATGATGTTCTATCTGTCCTTTTTCTCACAGCAAGCAGTGCAATCGCATTTAAGTGGCTTGAAAAGTCACAGAACATTTAAATGCCTTTTTTTTCCTGCTCACAGCAATTAAAATCAGAACATGATTATTTTATTTTGCTGTGTTTTAGTTACTTAGAATTGCTGTAATTTTTCACTTCAACCAAGGTTAACTTTAATTAAAATAGGAATTGTGGTTGTTCTTGTTTTTAACAGGAGTAAAACTATTTCTTTTTTTATTCAGGATATTGTGTTGGCCGTTTTTTTCCAGTCTATTGTGCTCAAGATGCTCTTACATCCTTTTCCATGCCCACTATTGTGTGCAGCTAAAAGAATTTGGACGTGTGGTGTCAAATCAACCTTTTGTTTGGTTTGAAGTTGATTGAGTTTCAAGAGATGTATCTTAAAATAATGATTTTGCCATTTCCCTTGATACAATTGTTAACAATGTAATAGCTTAACTACTGAATATAACTAATATAACTAACTCCCTGTAATTTTCTTTTGAGAATTTGTGAAACAAGGTTAAAAGATTTCAAACCACTTATTCAAAGTGCTTGTAGAAGGCTATTTTCATATTTTAAAGTGCATTGTCTTGCATATTTTGTGAAGAACTATTCCTAGCATTCAATTCAAACACTATGTTTAAACCTAATAGGAAAAAAAATATCAGTACTTTGAGAAAATAGGCTGTGCAACTCAGATCAGGAAATGGCTCTGTGAGAGTTTTTATGTATGTGCTTCTGCATGTCTGGTTTTCACAGTGGTTGCAACATTTGAGAAATAAGTTCTAGGACACAAAGTATGTCTCAGTTTGGTCAATGAAGAGAAGAATGGACTAGGACTTGATTCCACAAAATATCTGCTGCTCTTCTCAGAGGTATGTTCTAAAATTCTTCTTACTTTATACACACCAGATAACATCAAAATAATAAAAAAAAATAAAATCACCCCTTTAAAACACTACCTGGTTACATCAAAATTTATCTTTATCATACTGAGGCCAGAACCTACTTGAAAGATTCGGTACCTCTCACAAAATAATGGTCAAGAGTAGATATTTTTGTCTATTCTGCCCCCTTTGTGATACTCATACTTTGCAAGGGTTAGAAACACAAGCAGCAGCTCCTTTCTTAGGTGTGTAAATGAGCTGACAGAACAGAAGAATCAGTAACTCTCTTCCAACCTGCTATTTGCCCATTATTTTGTTGTTTGTTTGAATCTGACTCTTATTAGCTTCACTTGATGGTTACTGGATCCTGTACTGGTAGGATTTATATACTTGAACATATGCATTGAAATGCATTGAAATTCACTGTTTGAATTTATGTATTACTCGGAACTCCAGCCAATGCAGCCTTTTTTCCTCTGGTTACTGATACTATTTTATATTTGCATAGGCATACCAATGTGAACATTAAAATAGAGCTGATAAATCTTCCAAGTACCTTTTTTTTCCCCTCTAACTGAAAAGGAAATCTAGGAAGTTTACCTCAGCTTCAGAGATCTTCATTCCAGTTAAATTAAATATGTACAGCATGGAGCCACCCTTACTGAACAAATTGAAAATTACTGAACAAACTTAAAAAAATTATTAGCTTCACTATCATCAGTGTCTACAGATATTCACATGATGGAGTGCCAGCAGTAAAATTGTCAGTTATAACTGATATTTTCTAGGTTCTGAATGTGTTCAGTGTCTTTTAGTCATAAGACATTATGAAGTGGGTGATTTGGGATAAGTTCATATTTAGATGGTTCAGATACACTCTTGTAACATCTGATTTGCTAAGGATACAGGTCTTCCTAAGTGGAATATGTGTTCCTGCATTTTGGGATAATCATGTCTTCTAATGACTAAGGACTTATGATCTTCACACTTTTTAACTCCACCATTACACATAAAGCCAGGTTTCATTGTAAAATAATGTACTTCATTTTTTTATTAATAATTTCACCTGCTTTCATATTTTTTTTCATTTCCCTGACTTCATACATTGGAACATTTAAAGATATTCCATGTTTTCCCTCTTTTCAATTTGTGATTTTATAAAACTCCTTCATGTGACAGAACATGTACTGCATACATGAAATGGAGCTCTTTCATGCATATCTACAGTAAAAATTAATCAAAAGTAAGAGTAGTAAAAAAGTAATCTCCTTTAACTTCTCATTAAAATATTCCTTTTTTAAAGAAATAATTGCTCATTTAATTTTATTAACATTACATATATTAGTTTTTCAGCATGTTTTTAATCAACAGTCAAGAGCACTCAGAATTTTTAAGGCATTCTGCAACAATTCACAGCCAGCTCTTACAACCAGGAAACTAGAGAGTTGTGATTGGAGTGCTTAGAAGACTGAAAAATCAGGTCAGTCTCAAACTGTTAAAACAATACTTTACTACATTAACATTAATTAGCATCACACATTGATAATAATTAGTTATTGCACATTGTTAATCATTATCACTGCATACTGAAAGCAACTCTCTCTTAACAATCATACTGCAGCAGATGTGAATATGCAAAATCACAAAGATAGTGCTGTGCAGTCAGCATTAATGGCTGCAGACAGTGATGTTCGTATTCACTGAGCTCAAGGTTCGCTCCTCTGGGGTCCTCTCCCTGTTTCCACCTTCCTACACCCTAATTCTCCTACCCACCTGTGCTTGGCTACTTTGGGGTTTTT
Organism: Phainopepla nitens; assembly: GCA_013400175.1. Classification (NCBI taxonomy): domain Eukaryota; kingdom Metazoa; phylum Chordata; class Aves; order Passeriformes; family Bombycillidae; genus Phainopepla; species Phainopepla nitens. The sequence continues at coordinate 19,787 of VXBQ01003791.1, read as the reverse complement.
TTAAGCAAAACCAATCCTTATCCAGCTCTACAGCATGCACACAAAACCTCAAGAGGTCTTTAGTCCAACCTCCTTCTGAAAGAAGGGTCAGATCCGAGTTTGCACCAGAATGTTCTTGTAAATCCCTGAAGACTGAAGCAGCACAACATCCTTGGGCAATCTACACCACTGCTCAATCAAGGGGAAAAACACTTGACCAGCACGGAGTTGTTGAGGTTCCCAGAGCCTCGCTGCTTTCAGCCTCTGTTGACACTGGCGAGACCATGAGAAAATCACCCAGGACAATGAGCTACTTACTGCCAAGTTCACACAGCCTGTTCCCAAAACAAACTGGTAACAGAAAGCATGGCTGGGCCCTTTCAGGCACAGATACTACAAGGGCTGTGGGCTGTCACTAGTAGTGACAATATTAACTTTTTGGACCACTGGATATTGAAAAGTGTCTCAAATTATGCAATTCTTGTTAATATTTTGGTTTAAAATAAGCTGAATATAAAATCTCTTCGCTGAGCTTCATCTTTTGTGGGTAAAGCAGGCCTCCATATCAGACTAGATAAATTTATTTATTGCTATCTTGAAACGTTTTAATCTATTTAATTCATTTTCAAGGTAGTTTGAAAACACAAGGCACAGTATAAGCATCGACACAGAATCCTATGGAAGGAAGTCACTGGTGGCATCCTGTTCCAAATACTAATCCTTACTTAACTATAGCTTCATATTAAATTAGTTTCTGTGACTTCATGAAAAGATGGTAAGTCCAAGCACACTGTAGGAACCTGGTGGCAGGTAACTGTATGCTTAACTACTTCAAATCCTCATGTTTGTTATGCTTTAAAGAGTGATCTCTGAAAGTGTCATTAATTTTATTTCTTATTGCATGTTTCTCAACAATTTTATTTGTGTCCTAATTATTAGCATTCCTGTTGATTTTGCATATATTATGGAAAGACTTATTTTGTAAGGACTTCTTTAGTTTCTTGTTTGTCTAAGGGGTCTTTGTAGATTTTAAGTTCTATGTTTTTCCTGGGTCTTCACACCTTCCCGTCTTATATCTCACTATCTCTGCATGGTTCCTTTGGTGATTTATTACATTTTTATATTTGGAAGAAGAGAAAAATTAATATACTAGCTGCACCAGACATTTATGCTTGTGTGTGTCTATTAATGAAAGAAACTGAAATCCAGAGTTTCTTTCATCTCTTAGCATGATGTTGGTTTCTAATTGCACTGAAAAATAGCACAAGAATTTAACTGGATTTTTTCAGGAAAAGGAGAGAGTGACACACACATTTTAAATCTCTGATGCTTAATCTTTTATTGTCTGTGTCTATATTGCTATGCATCTCAATATTGTAATTCAGAAAACATAAAGGCTAATGTCAACAATGAAATGCCAAGTGATCAAGGAACCTCTTTTTTTCTCCCAATACATATTTTTTCCCCCAAGACTTTCTTTTGGTTTTTTTATATTTATTTTTATTTATTTATTATTTCATGCAGTTCAATTTTATAATTTTATTCTCTAAGGGAATAATATCATATATGAAAAAACAGGAATATCAGTATAATATTTGTGGTATTATCATAACACATCCAGAACAGCATTACAGGGGGCGATCAGATGAAATTCACTCTGTTTAGGAAATGTCTTCTTTTTGGAAAAAAAAATTAAAAAATCAAAATCAAATCAACCTTTCCACCACATTTGATTATCCCTTTGTTTCCTGAAATAGATAGTGTTATATGGATTAAGGCTTGAAAAGAAATTCAAGGATGAATGTCTTACATAAATCATAATTAGAGTGAATTTCTGTGTATCATGCTGTCTTGGTATATCATAGTTTGTATCAATTCTAGGTTAACTTTGATGAGTTGTCTGAACATTTTCTTAAAGTTAAGTTTCTTTAAAAGGCATAGGTGTTCTTATCCTTGTCTTCTAGCTTAAAAATTCAGATTACTATGGTTTATTAGTATTTTAGCATAGCTTCTAATATACTGATAATTATTGGCTGCTAATCTGATATGCTGTCTTCTAGATGTTCACTTCTTAACCATTTCCTTCTTTTTTTTTTTTTTTTTCCAGTATAAATCCATTTGTTTATTCTCTCTCCAAAAATAGATGGCTGGAAACAATCATACAAATTATACATAGACCTACATAAGTTTGGGGTAGACTATACAAAAAAATATTTTCTTTTTTTCCTATATGGTAATAAGGCAAATGAATATGAAGAGATTCCATGAAAAGTTCTCCAAAACAAAGTTTTACTTCAGAACACTGTTCTAGTTTTGTTTGGAATAGAATTTGTTATGTGGCTAACAGACTTCAGACTGTGCATTTATGTTATCAGAATACTTAGGGCTGTAGTAGCCCTAAGCTAGTAAAGTTCTTCTCTTTTTACATGGCATTGCAGGTGTCAGCTTTGTCCCAACCTACTGAAAGACAAAGTAATCAAATTAGCTGATATCTTACTTAGCATACAAAAAACACTGGTTTGAATATTGAGATGATATTTGCACGGGAAGAGAAAGATCTGATCTCTAAGTGTAACTCTGAAGATATTAAAAACTTTGTTTTTTCTGTCTAAGCAGCACAAAGAAATCTGTAATTTGACCTCGTTTACCATCAAGGAGTTACTCAAGACCAGATACCTCTCAAAAATTCTCGACCTCATCATGACAGACCTAAACTCAAAGTTTAAAATTAAACCTCAAAATGAGGACAGCAATGTCACACCTTACATTACCACTTTCACCAACAAACTGCATTTTTTACCTACATTTGTGTAGCTTCACCTGAAGATGTAAGTGCACAACTAAACAAGACTGCAGTAATCATTGTAATAGTATGCTGAGAGGAGGGATCTGGGAATCAAAGCCCAGGGAAAACACAGGTTGTGTTGTCAAGGTGAATTTGCACTATTCCTCTTTTTGGCAATGGGTTCTGAGGTGAAGTGACCCTTCATAATTAAAGGAAAGCTGCAGGCATCCACCTTCAAATGCTGCTTCAATCTGTGAATGTTAATCTTTCCTCAGTACCTGTACAGATGAGACGAGCAGAATTGTATAAGAACTTCGATTATTTGGCATCTCCTCTTGGCTTACTAAGGTGCTGAATTATTCAGTAGTGGTTATAATAATTAATGTTTTAAAAAAAACCCAACTAGTTCTCTCCACTCAGTACCTAGAGAACTTGAGTTCATAACCTGAGTTTAGAAATTTCCTTTCCTGTGTACATTGTAAATGTCAGGCGTGTCAGTAATGCGCTTGACACACTTAAATCTCTATTTTTCTCAATTGTTTTCCTCTATTGCAAAAAATGCCATTCCTATAATATATTTTCTTATTATTTATATGATCAATTATGCCCTCAGATATGACTTTGGTAACAAATAACAGGTGTTATGGCTTTCACTACACTGTGATACTGTCAGACTGGAAAGAATTTTGTATAAAGTAGCACATTTACCTTTATTTAGTAGGGGTGGTACACTTCCCTTTAGTGCCTACTTCATTTTTTGTAATTATGTGAAAGCATCATGGGAAATTCAGGTGTGTTGCCTTGCATGCAATGTTCCAGAATGTAAGAATTGAGTCTCCATATGAATTACCCAGGAAAATTACTGAAAAACATGCTGGAAAACATAATCTGAAAATATTTAGTGGGAAAGAATGATGTCAGATACTAAAATAATAACCCCAAAGCAACACAAACAAACAAATCCTGAGCCAAAACAGATAAATAAATTAGATTTCTTTGTGCAAGGCATATAGACAATTCAAGGTATGGAATCACAGATGTAAAATTGAGAAGTATGAAGATTTGAATTGTGTTGCTGTGGCAAGGTTTTTAAGCATAAAGTAAGAAAAAATTTTTAAAAAGCCAATCATGCTATTGTCTTACTTGTGGGAACCAGGAATCAGAGCAGTATTTTATTTATATTATTTATATTTATTTCCCTTCCGCATTTGTCTGATTTGGTTTCCTTCACCTGTCTCAGAAAAATTTCAATAAAATAAAATGATGTCTCTGGTTTGTGTTCAGGTGCTGTTAAGAATTCCACAGCAGCCTTGGTTTTCAGTAGTTTTTAAGATACCCCAAACAGATTACTAGTGAAAAAAAGGCCAAGTTTTAGCAGATGAATACAAAGAAATAGTGAAGTAATAAGGATGATCATAAATAAAATAACTCTTAAAAATTTTAATATAAGTCTGACAATGATGAAAATGAAATACCACGGGGTATGTGAAGGAAGCCTTGCAGCAAGTGTAGTGACTTCAGCTGTTCCCCTCAACAACAGAGAATCAGGATCAAGCCTTGGACTGAAACCAAGGACTGTGGGCTGGCTTGCATCCAGGCTGCTTAGTACCAGTTGCATTAGGATGAAAACAGTACATTCATGATTTGTATCATTTGGGTCCCCTGCAATACCTCTGCAAGGCTGTTTTGTATCCTTCTTTTCACAATAAATGGCATACAATGAAAGGGCTGCATATAACTAAAGTGCATTTTTTACCTGACTTTGAGAGGCAGAGATTGAGTCTGGATTTGTAGCAAGATGGAACAGAGGGAGACTTTGGGCAGTCTCGTGGTTTTGCTATCCTTTATGAGTACTTCTTTGAGATAAATATCTTGAGAACAAAATAGAATATTTCCTTGGGAGGACCTAAACTCACTGGGAGTAGATTAACTGTTGAATTAAGTGGGCAAAGGAAGATCCAAACACATATGTTGTTTTCTGGCTGGCTATACTTTTTAGCAACATAGATGAACTCATTATGGGTTTGTTTTTTTCGGGGTTTTTTTTTTTTTTTTAATTATTACTACAAAATAGAGTGAGTTGACTTGGGCTAGCTGCCAGACTCACATGGCAGGAGAGAAAATGAAGCCCCTGAGTTGACATAAAGACAGAGAGATCACTTATCATAGAAGCTCCAAAGAAGACTGACAATCTGTATTCCATTTAAAATTCTCCATATGTTCAGAAAGGATACACTTTCTGCATAATTTATCAATTAGCATTAAAAAGCAGTGGTTACATCCTCATAAATTCTAATAGAACACGGGACTGAACTCAGGATGGCTTATCTCTGCAGGATGGTTCTAAGGTATAATTTAGCAACTGGTTCTTCAAACAGTCCACAAAAAGTATTCTTTGCATTCCCATTTCTTCAGTACAGTATCACAACATTTATGTGTATTTGTACTCTCACCATGCCAGCAGCAAATATTGTCTTAAAATACTGAATTTCACCTCTTAAGGGCATAAGAAAACTTATAAAGTTCCTTTCTTATAAAGAGAGGAACTCCAGGGCTCAATTAATTCAAGAGCCAAGGTAAATTCTGTGCATTCAGATCAGAAAATTGGAAAGCATTATCAGAGATTGTAATTTTGACGTATTCACAGCCTAGGAAGAGATTCAGCCAGGGTGAACAGGCCAAACTTGTCTCTCACACAAGAGTACTGAGTTATGTAAACAACAAACCCTAATGGAGAATTTCCGAAGGATGGCAAGTTCTGCTTTATAAAGGAGGCTGTCTGTAGGTCCATTATCTTAACATGTGAATTATTACTGCTTATTTTCCAAGTGTGGCTGAAAAAAGATGGTTTTCAGTCTCATACTTTCTAGCTGAAAAAGTTAAAAATTGGCATCTCGAGGAAAATTGCATATAATTGCAGCTGTTTTATTGCTTTTTTTAGTATATTTCAATTGTTCTTTTTAGCATGAGGGAAAATTCAAACTTCGTAATTTGATTAACAATTTAAAAATTTTACTCTTGAAATGAATCTGTTTAGGCTGATAGAAATAATTATATAAGTTTGGACAAATATTCACATGATTTGCACTCTATACTTGGTTCTTCCTAAAGTATATGGTTACAACATTGCAATGTTTCATCTTTGTCAGTTTTAAGGCCCCCTAAAGGTGCATTGTTTTGATGGAGATTTGCAGAAAAAAACCCTCTCTTTTTACTTCATCATATTGAAGTATAAATAGAGAGCCATTAACTGCAATCAAGACATTTTTTCCTGTATTTACAAATTAATTCAATCAAATTAGCTGTCCAGAATATATTATTCCCTGATTATTTGGGGGGAGAGAGGTGTTGATAAAAGCTTTAGTTTTCTTTGCTTTTACATTTTTTTTCTCAGTTTTTCTCTTTTTTGTGTGTGACTGAAAAGGTGTTTTTGGTTGTACTTCAAAGAACAGATTAAAAAGACTTTCATTATCAAAAGAATTAAGTTACATAAGTGTTAGTTAATAGCTTTTGATAGCTTTACAAAGTTACCTTGTTCTTTCTCTAGAGTAACTTTTTGTTGTTTTAACATTTTTAAAACTTTTTTATATACTGTTGCATCATATTTATGGTTGCCTTAACACATAAACAGCTCTCTGAAATTACTTTCTAGATTATGTTTTCAGTAGTAATCCAATCTAAGGAGTAGGAGCATCTTAAATTATGCTAAGCATGGCCATCTGACCATACTTTGATTCAAATCTGTGTTGGGACAATTTTAGGACACACTGTCCTTATGATATCCTCTCTCCCTCCACTTGTTTTACACTAAGCTCCAAAACAGTCTTAGAGGATAAACTTCTCCTGAACTGCAGCTTCTTTTAAGGACAAGTCCTTAAAGGCACTTGAAAGGACAAGTCCTTTAAGGACACCAGGCAAGTCCTGATGAGTTTACTCAGAGCCCGTGTCAGAGTCTGATGCTTTACTCCTCCTATTTTAAATCTGGCTGACTCAGGGAAACATTTACCCCACCACTGATGCACTCAGCTGTTGATAGTGGTTTATCTATAACAGAAGTGACTCTCTGGTCCCCTTTGTGCTGAGATTAAGTCATCTTTGCATGGCTGCGTAAGATGAACAGGTATATCAACACCCTTGCCCATACAAACCTTCTTCCTCTGTTGGGTTTTCCTCAGTGAATCACATTCCAGCCCTGGGGCCTTAGTCAGTAACAACCTGCTACTGATGTTGAAAATTCTCCTGTTCCCTCTTCCGTTATCCTCACTGGGACTCATTTTTCCTTATCCTTGCTGTTCTTCTATATATGACTGTATAGTTATTTTGTAGTACTGCAATATATTTTTCATAAGTATATGAAGATTCAAAATCACCAGATAATTCAGGGAAGGGCCTCAATCTGCTTCTCTAGGCCAATAGTTTTGGAAAAAAGTTACTTATTTTCTTGACTCAACTTTTTTGAAGATTATATTGAACTGTCAACTTCCTGACTAAAACAAATATGGAATTTATGAGTATTTTAATGCTGAACAAGCAAAAGATATATAATGGTATAATCATGTGTACCTAAAGTATGATTTTTACTTGTCATTCTGTAGCACAGTATTTATTCTAATTGCCATAATTTCTCAATTTCTGCATTTGACTAATAACCTAAAATTAAGGTAACTCACTCATATTAAATTCAATATTAATTTTAAATTTTACGTGATTTTCCTAACCTAAAATAAAAATACCTAGGTTAAATTCTGTAGTCTTAATTCCAGACTACATTTTATTTAAATCACAGAACTCTTCTAGTGCCCTGAGGCACATATTTATGTTTGGGACTAGATAATTTCCAGAGGTGCTTTCTAACAGTAACCATTCTTTGATTATATGATTTTGTTATAAAAAATACTTTTCCACTGATTCTTAATTACTTTTATGTTTGTTACTTATTTTTTCAGTATCTCAATTGAAAATACTATTCAAAGATAATTCATCATTATTCCATTTAATTGGAATTACATGGTAAGGGGGGCTTAGACCATCCTCATCACTTGACTATGAAATGTACTATGTAAAGCAGTAAAGCTCACATCTGTTAGACAGGGCTCAATTCAAACAAACTGAAAAAAACATTTATACAGTGATGGGGTGGGAGATTGGTTTTTTGTTTGTTTGTTTGTTCTCTCAATCACTGGATTGGATATTATAGATTATGTCTCCTTGAGAAAAAAGGAAGAAGAAATGAGACCAATGCTAGGCACTTCTAGGACAGCGTGTATTTTCTGAATTTTTCTTCCCTTCATTCCTGCTAAAATGCCACATAAACATTAAAAATTTCTGTGCTTAAAAGGTAAAATCCCGCTTTTGTATAGCCAATAGGCCCCTCATGGTTGTTACTGTTCCTTCTCTTTGAGAGAAAATCAGATTGCTATCTGCAATCTAACTCTCCTCAGTCCCATTTTCTTAATAGCCTATGTTCAATCAGTTTATGTGATTATTTATTCATAGGGGCCTAAGGTAAAGAGTCATCATCTAATAAATTCTTCAGCTCTTCTTTTTGCATAGCAATTAAAGGAGATGAGGTTTTTCATTTAAAATGTATTGAATATGTAATGTTCAGTGACACAAATCAACTTAAACACTAGCTGAGTTTTTTGAAAGCACTGCTCCTGAGTTCCTCTTATTTAGTCATTATGTTTCATATATTCTGTTCACGTATATTTCAGTTGATGTAAATCCAAGTTTTATCTAGATAGACTAAAATATTTCTTCAAATAAAAGTGTCAGCACTTACTGGATCTTAGCTTCTGTATATTCCTGACTCAGAATTTTATTTAATATGCCCTCCTTTATGTCTCCAGTGTCATGACCAGCTGGAGAGAGCATTTATGTATGAAAGAATAGTCAAAATAGAAGTAACTCCTTACTAATTTGTCATTCGCAGCATTTCTTGTGGTTTTATGTATAAGAAAAATGCAAAGAAGCATTAATTAATCTTGTATGGTTAACGGAGACATTCATACATAAAACCGAAATGCTTTTCTTAATTGATTACCAAAACTAAATGGCACATTTTAAGTCTTTAAGCCTGAGATAAAAAGGGGACAATTTCAAATGTATTGTGAGAAGTACAAATGCATGGACATAATGACACTGCCCTGTCATATAACCAGAAGGTTTGTGCTTTAGAGGGAAAGCTGATCTGAAATCTCTTCCTAGCCCAGTGCTCATTCTATTGACCAGATTAAGCCATTCTAGAGCTTTTCAAGATTTAGAAAGGCAAGATAAGGAAAATTCCTCTAGGAGTGTTTTTATTACCTTTTAAGTTATTTCTTTCTCATACATAAACTCATTTAATCTTTAGTGGTTATTTTTTTTAATTCCATGTCAAAATTTCTGATGCTTCCAGCCCAAATATTCTATGATTTTATATTTCTATGATTAAAATATTGTTGTAGAACATCTTTTCTGTCATTTGCCTATGCTGTTCTTGCCTTTATCCTTCTCTTAGGCAAGAACAACTTCTTGGAGACTGTACAATGAACCGAGTTTTGGCTTGAGCACAAAAGAGTAATTTATTCTCTTTTTTGTTTATTTTGTAGCTATTTTCTACTTTGATTCAGCATGTAGTCCTGTAAGCCCTCACACTGGTCTAATGGTGTAAGAATATAAATGATAAAACTGAGTCACCAGAATGAAAAGAGGGCTGGGAACTTTGTTGTTTCTGGTTTATGTATATGCTGAACTACTGTTTAGAGTACTGAAAGCAATATAATTTTATTGCCACAGCATTTCAGCAGCATTTCTCAGATTCAAAGCATATTAATAGTGGTTCCCTGCCTGTGTTAACTTCTACCAAATTGAAATACCCTTTATGGTGTTGGTCTTCACCACAGAAATGCAGAATATAGTACTTGGTTGACAACTTATGTGACCTTTTTTGTTACTTTATCACACCCTCATTTAAAATGTCAGGTTTTTTCTACTTTTTTTCCTCTGAAAATTATTCTTTTAGGCCTATCAACTTTCTTTCAACATATTTTAAAACATATTGATGGTTAAATTGTACTCATTTGTTCTTGTATTTGTACTACTCAGTAGTTTTGAGTACTCCTGCTTTTCTGTGACATCCCCTTTGTGCTGCATTTGAGAAACATTTGCTATCAACATCTTCTTCTTCTTCTTCCTTTTTCTTTCTTCTTTCTTGTTCTTCATCTTCTCTATTTTTTGAAGTAGATTAAACTGCATGGTATCCTGAAGTAAACCAGGTTTCTATGATACTCCTTACTCTTTACATCAATTCAAGTTCATCTTCCTTGAATGAGCATCACCAAAATGATATACAGGACTTCAGTTTGAACAGGTTCTCATCCAATGGCAGCCAGATCTTTTCCTGTTGAACATAACCCTCCTGATGCATTCTGACATTGTAATACCCAGTTTTGTGCCATCTATAGATTTCACTACCTTGTGCTTGGTTTTTATTCTGATGTTAAAAAATATTAATCTTTGAATAATTTTTTAGTCAGATTGAAAAAAAATTTCTCAAGATTCATTATTCCTCTTTTCAGAGACATTTACTGTTGTCTTTTCTTTACTATGGTCTTGGACATCACATCTTTCATCACTTTACAGCTGTTTTCTCTTAATCCTTAATCCTTCTCTTAATAACTGTTTAAGAAAGACGCCCAAATAAGCTGACCAAACTATTTCTAAACTTTAACTTTTGACTAATCTATATTTATACCTATGGATGATAGAATTAGTTAAATCTATACATTTGTGTTTCTTGAAATGCAGTTTTAGCTAACAAGACATAATTTTACTCATGTTAATGCAAATGCCAATTATAATCTGATTTAAGAAAAATGCAACTGTCTGTTGTTCTCTTTTTTGTGTGTCTAAAAGGAGCTATTACCAGCATTCTGGCCACATTTGCAGGACATGAACTTGCTTAGTTTTGAGCAGGCAGAATATAATAACTGATCATGTCATGCCTGCTGAGAGCCTTGTTTTTTTCCAAATTGAATGGCATGTATATCACACAGAATTGTTCAGAGTCAAGGGGGAGTTGCAGCTGGGAAAGGCTCTGACACAAACATGGAAGATTACAGTTATTTTACATCAACAGAAGGAAATGCAGATCTCTGGATAAAAAGTCTGTCTTCAATTTGCAAACAAAAGAAGTGTGCCTAATAAGTTGTTGACTATTTCAACTGCGAAATAGAGCCAGTTCAGGCTTTTTTTAAATTTTATTTTATGGACCAGATAACTCTCAAGGTTTTTAATTCTTATGAATAGCAAATTTTTTGTTTGTTTTATCAAAAAAGCGATAGTTCTACAAGACACTGTAATGAAGCCATGGTTACCTTCTATTTCCTGAAGGGAAAAAAATACACAGCACAATTTTGCTAAAAGCTTGTGCCAACATACTGCTTCCTTTCTCCCATATTGTCATTCTATTATTCTCCACAGGGAGCCTTCAGTACTCATGGTACACTGGGACATCCATTTATTAATGCAATGCTGCTCAGTCCATGTCTTCAAGCACAGGCCAAGTGAAAGATCTCTGTCATGCTGTGTAACTAGCTGTTCTATCTACACCTCCAAAAATGTGTCAAAGGAAGAGAAAATAAGCATAAGAGTTACAAAAAACAATGAGAATAATCAGGGGTATGAAAATCATTATTACTGAAAAAGGATTAAAAAACTAGATTGCCCATTCTAAGAAAGAACCAAACAAGAAAACACCATCAGTGATTAGTAACAGGTGTTCACCAAGTTCTTCAGACATTTCTGACTGCAGTGTATTAGACTAATATAGGTGGACTGAGGATTAAGAAATAAGAACTGCGGTATTTATAACCCAATTCCTAAACTCCAGTGAGGCAACTCATACCATCTAAATTAGGTTCAAAGATAGAATGCGCGATCAATGAAAAGAATTAAGAATCTCTGTAAAAGGTAGAGGGCACTAGCACTAAAGCTCTCATTATGGGGAGAATGGCTTTTACCACTATAGGGCTCTGCAAAAAGCAGAACTACCTGTTGTTACTTTACTTAGTAGCTGCATTGAACATAATTCGATTAATTGTGGTAGTCAACACAGGATTAAAGGACCAGCCTTTCAAAAGACATGAGTTGGGTGCCTTTGCCACAAGACCATGAAGCTCCAAAACATGTTCAGGTCTCTTACCAGGGATGTGTAGATGGTTAGGAAACCCTACTGGTCTTTCTGGAAATCTTAGACTCCTGAATCCTTTTAAAGTACAAATTTTAGAATATCCACTAACAGTTTTGTCCAGGTTCATCCTTAACAAAACTAGTAAGATGAAGAATACTTGCAAATGACTGGGCTTTTTGGATTGTGGGGTTTTTTTTTGTTTGGTTGGTTGGGGGTTTTTTTTGTTTTGTTTTTTTTTTGCTTTGTTTTGTTTTGTTTTGCTTTGGTTTTTTTTAGTTTACTACATAATTTTGGGATTTGTATTTTAGGGTTTTGCTTTCTGTTTCTTTCTTTATTTTTTGTTGGTTCTGTTGTTGTCTGTTTGTTTATTTTATTTTTTGTTTGTTTTTGTTTAGTTTTTTTGGGTTTTTTTTGTTTTTTATTTTAAAAATTATGCAGTAACACATTGCTATTTAAATGAATAGGTACTTCTGCCCGGACTTTTGATTTAATTTTGCTTGTTTTAGTTTTCTGCTCTGCATAAATTTCACCCTGAATTCTTATCCTGATAATGATTGTGGTGCAAAAATCAGCACTTTTAATCATCTGTCTGAGATGGAACTCTGGCTTATCTATTACAACAACAACATTTTTACTTTAAGGAATTAGGAATATACTGAAACCAAGGAGCTTTCTTTTCTTTTTTTATTTTATTCTGAAGTATTATGTACAAGCATACACTACTTTAATTCTTGCTTGAGATGAATGGTTCATCACTTACCTTTGCATTGAAATTGAATTCTTCTCACTATTGCAAAGGCAGGCTATAAGGCCAGCCTATTAATAGCTTTTCAAGGAGCTGTCTCAGTAGCTCAGCAAAGACGTGGAAAAATCATTCTTCTGTAACTAACAGAGGGATTATGAAAAGAGCTTTAGCTACATCCTTCCAGCAAAATTTCCTGTCATGTCAGAAGCTCAGGGCCACTACTTGCTGTGTGATACAAAACAGTTGTCAGGATGCTCTAACATGGAGACATTTTTGAATTTCTGGCCAAGGACTAGAAAACACACGTCTGAAAACACACACCTCTGTCTTATGACACAATGCAAGTATTGCTGGTAGCACACACGTGCTCTGAGATGCTGGAGGCCAAAAGTCCTGGTTTAACCTGAGCGTATTATAATCAAGAGACAGTAAAAAATATAACAGACAAATGGATGCAAGTTAGATGGCTTGAAAGGCATGGCAGTAGAAGAACACAGAGTAAAGATATAAAATTTTGGGTAAAAAAAAACAAACCAAAACAAAAAAGAATATTAAAAAAAACAAACAAGAATATAACCAGAATAAGCCTAATTATCCCAAGCATATATCCAATTCAAAACTACTATGTACATCATCATCTGATGTCTAAGGTACTATGACTCATAGAAAACACTTTTTTTCTTAGATCAAAAGCACAGAAGCTTTCCTTCATGCTAATATTTTTCAAATATTATTTAGCAGCGAGAGACAAAATACATTTCTTATTTACATCTGGATAGAATATGAGAACAACTTGGTTGTTACTTCTGTCTGCTGTGCTTTTTTTTTTCCTTACCTGGACACTTGATGAGGTTACACATTGAGACATTTAGAGCTGAAATGAGTGTATGAGTCCAACAAAAATTGAATTCAGATCTCTGAAAAGCAGGTGTTTTCTTCCTTCTTTTCATGTATGTCTCAGCTTTACCCTCCAACAAGAATGAGTATAATTAACAGGCATATGTGTATGGAATATATAGCAAACATTTAGATATTATCTAAATTATAGACATACATACATGTAAATGTACCCATATATGTGTGCGTACGTATTCACGTATATAGATTCCCATGCATGCATATCCTTTCTCACACAGAAAGACATGAAAAAAACTTAGTACGTGTCTGTGACTCAATATTGTCAACAGTTACGTGTACACATTAGACAGAATTAGAATTAGACATAACCATCATCTTCTCTGTTTATAAATAAAAAGTTAACTTTTTCATAATTTTTGTAAGTAAAACATAGACATATCAGTTAATTATAAAACTAAATATTTTGCAATTTCAAAGTCATTCTAGAAAACTCCCACTGATGAAGGACCAGATCATGAATCTCTGGCTGAAAATGGCAACCAGATATTCCAGAGTTTATATTAATGGATTTCATTTATGCTAATCATGATTAATTATTCACAATGATCTCACAACTTAGCAATGAAATAAATAGATTCAGTTCTTTAGAATCTTACATGTGCTTTAATATTTAGTAAGCAGTTTCATTGACACCAGTGTGAATGTTTGTATGAATAACTTGGATGGGCCAAACTTCTTATATTAAGAAATACTACCAAGATTCAGTTGAATGACTGCCTGAAATATTCATGTGTTTAACACAGCTAAAATGCCATCCCACTACATAACAGTTGCATTTATCTTCCATATTCATTAATTAAAATGAGTGCCTATATAACTATCCTAATAATTTTTCCTTCCTGCGATGTACAATATATCTATCTCTAGCATTTAAAGACAACATTAAAATAACTTTCAAAAATGTTTAGAGCAAGCAAACACTCACCACAGTCATAAAACTTAACATGTGTGCAGTTTTTCATACCAAGTTAATTTTCAGATTCAGGAAGACACACTCTCTACCAATGAAGACACAGTGCCCTGTGAGCTGAATGTGAGCTAAAATGCTGCACTTGAAAAACACAATAGAAATTTCAGTAGCTCTTAAAGGTGCTCTATGGCACTCCTTACTGCAATATGGCCACAGCATTTTAATGACAGAGAGTTGTGAAGATATGTGACACATATATTTATTGGAATCACAAAGATATTAGATAACAATTATTAATTTCAGTAAAATCAGAAAGGCAGTATAACTTTGTAGTGACTGTGGTGCTAATACGAATTTAAGTCCATGACCAATTAACTAGACACTCATTTAGAGAGAGAGATTTTAAAATCTAGTCAACTTTACTTTTGACTTATCATAAATCTAAACTTTTTAGTATACTTATAGATTATCTTTGAAATTCATTTTTCAATAAATGGCTCTTTGACATCCTTTTCTGTTTAGGTAGGCCTATATCTGTTGTGCATTTTGTACTGTTAGGTGTGAGGCCATATACTTTTTATTGGGTTTTGCTTCTAGTAAATCTTTTTATAAGACACCATTTGATTTAGATGCTATTTTCTAGTACATATAAAGTAAGTTTCAAAGCTTTTTAAGGTATTTTGAATGTTTTTATCTAAACTAATTTGACACTAGTTTAGATCTATCATCATAAACTGACTCACAAATGTTTTTAACTGTAAAACTTACAGGAAGTGATTCTTTTGCTACCTCAAAATTCAAGTGGTTGTTTTACTTATCACACCATCTGCAATGTATCTAGTTAATATCTGGCTCTCTGATCAGAGAAAACAAAGCACAAAACCCCTCCATAATTCATTTTCCTTCCCCATCTGACACTTTTTATACCCATGAAAAAAAATTAACTTTCTTGACTATTATGCACTATTGATACAAGACTGAAATTTCATATAGATTTTAAAGTTTTCATAAGCAGGATTCTTCATCTGTGAGAAATAAATGCCTCTGTATATTGCAGTGTTTCAGAATATTTTCCACCAACCCTTATCAGCATTGTCATGCACCCCAAAATTACCTGGAAACAGAGGGAATATTTAATAAAGTTCTTAAGTCTTTTTGCAACAGTTGTAGCATTTGTATCCAGTCAGGAAATGTGTCTCACTAATAACATCACTAAACTTCTAAACTTTGAAAGTAATTTTATTCAGTTACGAAAATAGGTGTCCACTGCCAGCAGTCATGCACCAGGACATCCCGTCTTTTGTCCAGCTGCTACTCAGAACAAATTTTGTGTTTGTCAACCATCTACCATTGTCTCAAAATGCCACCCTATTTTCATATAACCATATATCATTAAATTGTTTTGAGAAAGAGGAAGAGGTAAAGAAATAGATCTACTTGCCAAGACTTTTGACTCTTTGACTTTTTTTTTTTTTTTTAGTTGGCTTTTCTGATCTAAACTCAAAGATTCCCGGATTTCATGTCCAAATTACTCTTGATAACTGTATCATATCAGGCATGCCACAGTTCTGTGAGTAAACACAAGAGAATTTAAGAAGTTTGTGTGAGCATTTACACCATGTCAGCTTTAAGGCATCAGTCTTAAATCATCAATATCTATGTCTGAAATGACGAAATTATGTTTTGTCATTTTTCTTTTCTTCCTCAGGCTTCTCTCGGCTCTTGCCTAATTTGACTTACAAAAAGTTTCAGCATTAATTCTATATCAGATGCAGGCACGAGAGAAATCTTCAAGCACTTTTCAGATATTCCCAAAGAGTAGTTTTAAAAGAATATATTTTCAAAGCAAAATATTTTCCATTTGTGCTGCTGGTGTATAACACATCCAGTCTGCTTTCTGATTTGTCCCTTTGCTTTATTACTGTGTGACATGTTGATTCTAAAGCTGAAAGGCTCACTCTTTTAAATTTCTAGTGGTAGAATTATTATCAGAAACCCTATAATTTGATACAATGTCTTACTGGGCACAGAATTACATTCAAATTGAACTCTCAAGGAAGCCATGTGCACAGCCTAGTAGCAACAACTTAAGGGCAATGGACTGAATAGTTTTTAACTATGTCAGGAAGGTCAAGAAACAGAATTTTTTACTGCAGGAAATATTAAAATGTAAGAAATCAAAACACAGTCTTGGAGTTTGCAGCCCCATTAGCAAGAATAGTTCCTGAGAGAAAGTTAGAATACAAAAAATCTAGGGAGATCTTTCTGATAATTTAGCATCACAGTTTCCATCACTTCATAATTTCAGTTTGTGAACATCTGAGCATGTGGACTTTTGGACTGAACAACAATTCTTGGTTAAATATTAATTACATACCTAAGCAAACACAATTGTATTTCTGGCCTTTCTTTAACTAGACTGGCCATATGTATTTTGATGACATCAAAATGTGGGACTAAAATTTGGGAGTTAGTTATTTTATATCACTAATGTCTCTGTAAATGTTTTAGCTTTTAAAAAATTCTACAAATCTTCTCAATTACAAGGACAGTTGGAAACCCATGCACCCTCGTCCGAAATCATAATATCTTTTGGCATGTTCTCTAAAGATACATGAATTAAAAAGAGGCTGATACGAAGCCTTAGATTATGTTAATTGTAAATTTTACTGCTATTAGATGTATTTTCAACTTACCAACACTATGAAGAAAACAGTCAGCAAGCAGTGCTTTCAATCTCTTGTTTATAGCACGAATAAAAAAGATACAAAATTTGTAAATTGGATTCATTGATGTCCTTCATTTTCTCTCCCTCTGTTGTCTTGTCCAACACCCTCTCCCTCCTCTTTGATTTATGGTTCCCATGAGGTAAAACTTAGTTTCCTTCTCCAGAAGAAAATTATAACCTAGTACACAGTCTTTGCAGCATGCAGATGAATCCGAGGGAATTTTTAGATTTCAGAGTAACAAAAATATGATTGATCTGTTTGTGAATATAAGGAAGAACACATGATCAGCTCTGTTTATCACCAATGTAAAGAGGTTTCTGAACGGCAGTTCATATGATACAAATTTCTCTGTATCAAATAGACTACAGGATATGTGGATATAATGAAGTGTATGTCTGCATTCATTATCCACCTTCTGAATAAGTGCCTTTATCTTTTTTCTTTCCTTACAATAGTAGAAATAAGAAAAAATTTATTTCCTGACCTTGAGGCAGTAGTTTGCCAAAGCCTTGCAAACCAATGTATTTGGGGAGCATGTAGAGGACTATTAAGGGGATTTTCTTTAACATCTCTTCAGTAGCTGACAAGACCCAAATAAATGTGTCCTTGCAATTTCCTTATGACAATGAAATGGAATAAAATTCCTTACTCAGTGTTCAACTTTTCTTTCCAGAAAAAAAAAAAAAAAAGTAGGCTAATATTCAGTCTATATAAGAGGGAAATGTGTTCTAGAGCAAAGAAATGAAAAGAAACAACAGATTTTGTACCATATGCAGGAAGAAATTTGTATTTGTTACTTTGTCAGAAATGATAGAAGATTTAGATTCACTTCTAATATCAGATAATGAGCTATGAAGTTGTGGCCAAAGATACCTTTAATTTTTGAAAGCTTTTATGTTTTTTTAATGTAGTCTAGTTCACATGTTCCTTTCAAAAATAAAGCTATCTTTGGCTGCTGCTGTCTTTCTAATTTCAAAATTAGATAGAAATACACAATGTTTGTCCACCCTTAATTGTGCTGACATCTGCAATAGTGACCCTAAAGACAGATACTGAATAACAAGGAGTGACCTAAGGACAAGCATGGATATTTGATTTGAAGAATCAAGACTCTGTAGATTTTTTATTATTTTCTATGCCAGGAAGATGGGGCTAGGCTTGACAGAGTGCTTTTCAATATTTCCAGTGAAGGATTTTTTATAAACAGAATCTTAATATAAATTAGCTTTCATGCAATATGTACAGCCAGGGATTAAGAATTTGAAGCAACCAGAAAGTTAGCTGTAGATGCCCCGATCCTACAGTTAGCCAAAGACATAGTCTAGGTAACACAAAGAGACACATCTCAAATCTAATCAGAATTTATGGCAAGCATTTGATTTGCTTCCTGCCTCTATGAGTAGCTTGTTACAATAAGAACACAGGACACATCAGCATACACTACAGTATTTTCTATTATTCCTTTTTTACTGGATAGCCCTTAAGATATTATTTTTGACTGAGAAATCATGTATAGCCAGAGTGTCTCTCTTTGATTGTTCATCATTCTCTTAATACTCCAACTGTACTTATAGAGTAAAAGTTTTGCAAAATGCTTTGAGCAGTCTGAAAAGTTAAACATTTTTGAAGTACCCTGTGACTCCTTGTGTTTTATAGTTTGGTCTTGTTCCCATTTGTACACTTACTGCATATAGTGGATCAATGTACTATTGAATTACTCTTTCAGGTTATACTGGCTTTTTTGGAGTGTGTTTACAGATGGGTATAGATGTACCTTATTTCTCTCTGTACTTCAGATTGACTGTGTTCAAGTGAATCACTTATAAAACTGCATAACTCTTAAAATTCTTCTATGCCCATGTAATAAAGCCATGACTCCAGTACAAGTAGAAATTCACAGATGTCCCACTTAACTTTCAAAGCTTTTGACTTTGAACACCTTTTATTTTCATCCTTTGTGTTCCAGAAGAAAGAAATTTAATTAACATCACTACTGAATGCTGTCTGCTTCACATTTGCAACAACTTGACATCAGTGTTTGCTAT
Organism: Phainopepla nitens; assembly: GCA_013400175.1. Lineage (NCBI taxonomy): Eukaryota > Metazoa > Chordata > Aves > Passeriformes > Bombycillidae > Phainopepla > Phainopepla nitens. The sequence continues at coordinate 504 of VXBQ01003791.1, read as the reverse complement.
ATTCGTAAAATCTGTGGCCTCTCACTTGTTTCAGAGCATTAAGATTTAAGAAGCTTCATATAAATATACTGTGTAGAAGATCCTATCACGAGCATGTAAAAAAGAAAAGCTCCTTTCTTTTCTTTCGTAAAATTATATGATAGTTCGTTTATTTAGGTTAACATTCTTCTTTTTTACAATCACAGAATCACAGAATATGCTGATTTGGAAGAGACCCACAAGAAGTATCAAGTCTGTTTCGTGGCCCTGCACAGCACCATCCCCAAGAGTCATACAATGTTCCCAAGGACATTGTTCAAACACTTCTTGAACTCTATCAGGCTGACGCTGTGACCACTTCCCTGGGGAATCTGTTCTAGTGTCCAAACACCCTCTGGATGAAGAACCTTGCTCTAATATCCAACCTAAAGCTCCTCTGACACAGCTTCAGGCCATTCCCTTGTGTGTTGTCATTGGTCACCACAGAAGAGATCAATGTCTGCCTGTCCCCTTCCCCTCATGAGG
>VXBQ01003790.1:122156-132809 GCA_013400175.1 Phainopepla nitens | reverse complement strand
TGCTGCAGCCAGGCCAGAGGATGCATCCTAGTTGATCAGAGGTCTGGAATACCTCTGTTACGAGGAAAGGCTGAGAGAATTGCAATTTTTCCAATTTTTCCAAGGCTGGAGAAAAGAAGGCTTTGGGGTGACCTAACTGCAGTCTCTGTCATCTTCTAAGGGACTGCTTATACAGGATTTGCACCTGGCCAAAATGAGGTTCAGCCAAGTGTTTTGGCTGGTACATCAGCAGCACTTCTTTTTTTACACTGGTTTAACCACTTCTCACATGTTTCACTACTTCCTTAGAGTGTTGTGAGCTAGTTGATCACATTTGTTAGAATAAAACCTACTACAGAGGTTCAATATGGATTTCACAGAGGTTCTCCCTGTGATGTTACCTATACTTGAGCAAAAGTTCCAAATGTTTAATTTGCTAGTTCTCCTCAAAAACATGGAGCAGGCTTTATGAACAGCAGGATCTAGAAGAAACCTGCCATTAAATATGTCAGAAGGACAGCTACAACTGAACACATTTTTCAAGACCCTAAGTATTGATATCTTCAATTTGACTGTAAGTTTTCTATCAACAGCATTCATAAAATGTAGATTTACATGAGCATATCAAAAGTGAGCATGAGCATATCTTCTAAAACCTATGCCTTTTGATATATTTTGGAGGAAGTTTTCTACTATACTTGCTGTACTTTCATTTTCTTCTTTAATAGCCATAGGAATTGTTTCCCTGCTCTGGAAACACCCAGAAATCCCCATCACTATCTGGGCCCGTATTATATGCCTGAGTCCTGCTCCCTACTCTGAGGCTTCCTGAGGAGCTGAAAGGGATGTGCAGGTTGTCAGGAGCAGGAAAGATTCAGTAGCAAGCTCTACTTTGTAATGTGCAAGGCATGTCCATTACAGTACACTTGGTGGTGCATTTCTCACTGTAGTTCTGGATAGATTTCTCTCTTTTCTCCCCAAATACAAGTCATCTTTTCAATCACAACTCTTTCCCCACCCTGTTCCCTTGGTGGGACGGGGAATTTGGAAAAGGAGACACATTTATTGAACCTATTTCCCTTGTAAGCATGCATAAGGTGCATGTTGCCATAGGACTTTCATCTGTGGTAGGTATCTCTGAATATCAGGAGCTGGGTAATAGTGCACAATGGTGGTTATGAGTGCAAGGACCAACAAATGTCTGCAAGCACACCACCTTCTCTGCCTTCTCAGAGCTTTATTTGTGGTCTGTGATCTGACCAAAGCTGTGGTAAAATCCAGTGATTGGTTTAGTGTTATGTGGCTGGGATGGACTGAGGGTGATAGGTGATCAATAAGGTAACAATCCCTGGAGGAAGGCCAGCTTTGTGTCAGCCCCACTTCAGTGGTAAGGCCTTTAGTGATGAGAGAAATCCTGCCAGAACCACCTCCTGGTCCTTGGCCCCCCTCAGTTCAGAAGAGCCTAAGCCTCACAGATCCATGATGGCATTTTCCATGTGAGCTGCTCCTCACTGGAGGAGAAATGGCCAGCCTTAGATCTGGTCTCTGTTGAGACTGAGGAATTTGCACGGCTTTTAATTTTTTTGAGTGTTTCCTCTCTTCCCTGTTTCAAACAGGCTGTCCTGTGGTATTTGTGAACAAACTCAGAGAATGAAGCTGAAAGCCTTAGGGGGCAACACGTTTTGGCTTTCTAGGTAGCGTGTTTTCCACTGTAAAAGGGAGGGTTAATTGGATAAAAGTCCAAGAAATGTCCAAAGTCTGTGCTTGGTGGTGTTAAGGCCTTGAGGTCAATCTCACTTCTGTGCTGACATTCCAGATGATAAACAATTTTGTAACAGCTTCAGCGTCATGAGACCAAGAGCTGCTTAAAACAATGAGTTTTGGTATCCAGAGCAGCACTGGTACTGGGAACTCTTCTAATTGTGTGTGTGGAGCAGAGCTGTAAGCACAATTGCATTATATTTCAACACAGAATGAGGCTATTGGTAAGGCTGAAAAGTGGATAAATAACTTGAAATATGAAAACCAGAAGTTTGACCCAGGAACACTTATCTCCTTTCTATAGCTGGATCTGCTGTTCAAGCTTAATAATTTCTTATGAGAAACTCTTTACTAGTCTGGGCCACCATATGTGAAGAGAACTTAGTCTATTTCATGTTGTCAGTCTTAAATCTGTAAGATTATAAAATAATTTAATGGAAATAAGTCTGAGAACAGAACTATGATTACACTTCTTCGTTGCTCTTTTTACCAGGTTGTGGTATGGGTGGAAAAGCAATATTGAGATTTAAGATGGCAAAGATTGTCTGTGCAGTTGTTGGTAGAAAATGTAATATTTCTTTCTCTTAGCCAGCTNNNGGATAGATCTTGAAAATTAAAGGATTGCTTAAACATTGGTATTCATGCTAGCACTTGCTGCAAAGGAGAAACGTAGTCACAGTTCTCAGTACTGCTTCATCCACCACCTCTTTTGAGTCGTGGATCACCAGCAAATTCTCTGATTAGAGAACCACTTGTTTCTTTGCATTGTTTTTATGCCACATTGAATAGTAAGTTTGAAAAACCCCTTCTGTCACTGCATGCTGCCATAGCCTGTAAGTGCTCTCTTCATTTACAAGCCAATGACATAGGCGCAGCACATTGCTGCTGTTGTCAGCAGTTTCCAAGCAGCCTGTGATTGTTACTAATTACCTCCAGATGCATTTTCCCTGCTTTGACTTGCTGATTTCAGCGTGGTTGGTGTCACTTTGAGAGGACAAAGCCATGTTAAACTGATATCTTTATGTGGCTCTCCAGTACGCTGGGGGTGGATTGATGAACCTGCAGCAACCCAGCTGTGTCCAGCAGCAGAGTCAGTATATTCCTAAAGAGCCAGGAGTGGCTGTCAACCAGCCTCACCTCACCCAGGGGCAGAGAAGCATCATTTAGTGGACTGGGGTCTGATGGGAACTCTATGTCACTCCATTAATAGGTGTCACTGAGCAAAGTTTTGTCAGTGGGCTTTTTTGTCTAGCAAATGCTGGAGTAAAGGAGCCTGGTTCTTCCATGCTGGGACATCTCTATTGTTCTTGGCTCCTCTGCTCTTCCTCACATTCAGGGAGACACCAAGACTCTGCCAAGTATGGACAAGTTATGTCTTATCCTCTGCATTCAAACTTGCAGCTGCAGCTTGGAGTGCTCCTTTCATGGTCAGCCTTGTAGACAATGGTTCTGGAGAGCCAAATCCACGGACTTTGCTGCCCATTTTGTATGCACATCAAAAAGGTGAGAAAAAGAGAACAAGAGCAGGATCACAGTCGGCTTATTATTTGGAGGGATGGAGAAGCAGAAACAATGGCTGTCATCTTAGTTACCTGCTCTGGCTTGTGCTGCTGGACTCTGCCACCAGAAATGGGTGATCCCAGATGTGAAGCTGAACTGAACATAGAGCAGACTCCTCCAACCTGGGAAGATGGAAGATCAGCCTGACTTTTTCATTACTGTAGATGTATCCAGCATCTGAGGTGTACTATATTGTGCCAGGTGGTTATTCATAGGTGGCACATATCTGTGGTTAATGCAGGTAACAGGAATATATTTAGTAATCCATATTCCTGGAATGATGTTCAGTTTTTGTGGTTAGGGATTGCAGTTGCTAAACTGTGGTAAATGCAGGCCAAAGGACAAGACATTTCTTGTTACAGTTCTGTGGTGACATGCAGTGCTCAGTTGGCCTTTCAACATGTTTTTCCTTAGGACTGCTCAGTCTCATCCACTCCCTGAGTCTTCATGCTACTTGATTAGTGCCACCATGATGTAACTGCAATTTATAAGCCACTGTTTTGCCAGGTTTTGTTGAATGAAAGGTACCATTGGTCCCTTCTGAAGCTACGCATGAGATGGTGGAACTGCAATTAGACTGGACACTGTGCCAAAATCAAATTGTTTTCCACCAGTATGAATTCTGATGCCTTCAATAGGAGAGAAGTCACTTCTCTAAAATCCAAGGCTGATCTCTTGCCAGAATTAAACACTAATATATTCCAGCACTTAGCTCAATGCAATCCAAAAAGATTAGTGGTTTTTTAACAAGAAAACAAGTGGCAATAGGATGCAGATCACTTCCAGAGGAGTGGTAACAGATCTTTCTCAGCCTGTGGATAGAGGATTCACCTGAGCAAACCGAGAAACCAGCCTTTGGCTGGAGGGGTCTGGGGAAACCTCCCTGACTCCACAGGCTAGAGCTTAGGTATTGAATTTGGATTCGACATCTACTTTTTTTGCATAACCAAGCTAGCTGGACTGGGTGAACTCCAGAACTGTTTTCTAATCTCAGCTGCCCTGTGTTTCTGTGCTTGGCTCTGTGCTTCCATGCTTCTGGGTAGGAGCTGTGTGTCATTGTTTCTTTGGTGGGGTTGTGCCCAGGGTGGCTCCAGGACAGCCTGCAGCCCATGTTACTGGGACCACTGGTACCTTCTGAGGGTCTGCCTGACTGGGCATGAAAATGGAGTAGGTGGGTAAGGAAGCTTTCTCACAGTTTATTTTGCTTTTTGTACATGAGTTCAAGTGAACATTTTAGATATACCACAAAACATGGAAGGAAAATATGGAGGTTTTGCTTTCCTTTGCTTCATTTCTGGAGGCTGTAGTTTTGCATCTTTATATCTTTTTCCTTTTTTCAGTCAGAGAGTCATTTCGGTTGAGAAAGTCCAACCACTAATCCAGCACTGCCAAGTCTATGATTAGCAATGCCTCCAAATGCCAACATGCCATTTAAATCCCTCCAGGGGCATCACTGCTGGGGACAGCCTGTTTCAGTGCCTAACAGCCCTTCCAGTGCAGAAAATTTCCCTAATGTCCAATCTAAGCCTTCCCTGGTGCAACTTGAGGCTTTTTCATCTTGTCCTGTTGCTCTCTAGTGTCCAGGACTTCAAACTCTTTCCCTGGGATTCTTGACCTGACTGAACCCCTCTGATGAAGATTGTAAGGGCTGTGTTCCTCTGGTAATGGCTGGGAGTGTGTAAGCAGAAGAGAGGACATTTGGGTTGTATAAACATCTTGAAATCTGGCCTATTTTTTTTATGGCTTTGGAAATTAGGAGTCTTAGGAGTACACAAGAAAAATTAGGAGTTCAATCTTAATAGTGTGTGGTGAGGTGTGCACATCCAGGTAGAGTATTTAACCAGTGTGGATAGGTGAGGCGGAATGGGGTCACAGACTGAACCCTTTTGGCCCATGAGGGAAGGAAAGGCTGCCTTCTGAGTGCTCATCCCACATCAGAACAAAGTCCAAATTCCACCTTATCTTTAATTTTTAGTTTTGCTGTGCTTAGGATTAAAGTTTAACTCTGCTCTCTGAACCTAGTACTGGTAAGAGGCAAGGAAGGAATGCTTTTCCTCTGTCTTGAGACTTATTTGATCTGCCTGTTGTGGACCATTTTTGATGGTCATCTGAGGCAACTAAGTCTTTTTTGTGTTCGATTGAAACAATAATGTGACATATAGAGGCAAAAAAAGCTGCCAATAGATGCCTTTGAGTAATGCATAATGAAATAGAACTTTTTTCTCCTTCATGCACACCTGATATTTACAGTGAAGATTACTATTATTTTAGAGGCGCAAAAATGTGATCCAGGGTGAGTATTTCATTAACAAGAAGTAAAATTGCCTTAATAATGATGGGAAAAGCATTGTGAAATCTGCTGGTGGCAGATCCTGGGGGAGAAAGAGGATGTTTATTTTAACTTGCATATTACTGTAGTCAAAAAGAATGAACCTAAGAATCTTCTATCTAGCTGATTCGGCAGTTGTAAGTTGTTTATTGTCGTGAATTCAGGTCTAAATTCAGATCTTGCTGACCACTATGAGAAATGTGGTTTCATTAGGAAACACTATTTGTCCCTTAAACAAGTAGCATTTATTACTTTGTATTTTAAGAGTGATTGGGACGAAAGCATTGTAAAAAGAAGATTTGGTGAGGAGGATGGTAGTTTAAATAACTTTGCAACTGGAAATGCCAAGGAGCTGGAGAATAACAGTGGAGGAAAACATAAGTCATGCTCTTTATCCTCTGTCTTTTCTGAGAAGTAGAATTTCTGTGTAGAGATAACATAGGTGTTTATGGACACTTGGAGGCCCTCTCTCAGACATTCTTGAGCTTGCACTCTTGGGAGAGAGACAAAGCAGAGATCATAAGAGCACAGAGGAAATTCATAGCACTGTGAAGTGTTGCACAGGCCTGTTGATATGTGAGGCTGGAAATAGCCCACATACCTTTTGCCCCTGCTAACATGAAAACTTAGCAGTGTATTTGTTCCTGTTGCACCAGCATGGTGATTGAATAAATCCACTCTTTACACTCCGGCTGTGGATTTTGGCCCTCTTAGTTATCTGCATATATTTGGTTCTCACAGTGACACAGCACTGGACTCTCTTTGTTGATGCCTCACCGTTTGGGAGGTGCATGGTTGGTCATCCCTGTAGCAAGATCTCCAGGTGGAAAGGAGAAAACACCTCCAGAAGGTGACATGTCCAAAGCATTTCTGCATACAAGGTTAGGGACTCTCATCAGGATGTGCCTGTTTATTTCCAAAGACTATTGAGGGAATGAGGAGTGCTTAGTTTAAGCTGGAAGTGTGTAGGTGGGATGGACCTGCCCTAAAGAGAGAAAGAAGGGTCACACAAAGATCCTGGGAAGAATTGTTATCCAGCTGATAGTCAGAAGCAGTTTTACCGCCGTGCTTTCACCAGCTGAATGAAAAGATTTCAATTATTTTGATTTAAAATTAAAAAATATTTGCATTTTTTGAATGAAAAGTTATTTCAATTTTTACTTCCTGTTTCAACTCTCTGAAATAAGAGTAAAGTAACTTTTTCACAACTCCTCCTCCCTCTATTTTTTTCTCCCCTCCCATTCCTATCCTCAAATCAGCACGGTTTTGAAGAAAGTAAAGAAAATATTTAGATTTGTTAATATTACATTTTTCTTCTGGAAAAATGTTTTGGTGGTTTTGTTGCTATTTGTGCTAGTTTGAAAGCAAAAACCAGTGAAACTCCAAGTCAGAAATGCAATTTAATAGAAAAAGGTAAAGTACATGCAATAATACAATAGAAAACAAGTTAAAGTACATGCAATAATACAAAAGAAAAAACCTCTGACAAAGTCAGAATACAACCTGACACCCTGCTCGTTAGGGTGGTGGTAGCAGTCCAGATGAAGTGATCTTGCTGAAGTGGTGATCCTGTGGAAAAGGTCTAGTAGTCCTTGTCCTCTGGAAAACCAGTGGCTAAGCACTGCTGTTCTGTTTGAAATCCCAGATTATATCCAGGTGGGAATGCTTGGCTCCTCCCCCTGGGCAGAGCATCTCACAATGGGATGATGTCATTTTATCAGTCATGTGGTGGGTTCTTGATTGCCCATTAAACAGAAATAGCTCCCCGAAGGGAGTTATCTATGATTCATGGGGCAAGGCATTGATGGCCCATTAACAGGAGATAGTCCGGGGGAGGAGACAAGAAAACACTGTGCCTCCTGTTTTCAACAGTTCATGGAGATGGTGATGGAATACATAGCTTCGGGCACATATTTACATTGTAACCTAGGACACTATTGTTGCCTAGTTGTAATAGCAACATCTGAAGATGTGTTTTGGTCATATAACCTGTCCCTCCCTGGAAATGTTGATGTGTTTAAAAATGGAACATAATCACAGAATTATACTTCAACTTTTGCAGGACTGTTTTGAAGTGCGGATTGGTATTGGTAGATGGATGGCTTCTAGTGAAGCGTTATGCTAAGAGTTACAGCTTAGTTTCTACATTTAATAGATAAAAGTGCAGATGCATTTTCCAATAATCTATCCATCACTCGCAAAAGGATCTGCCATGTTAAAGACTCGAAAAAAAGGCCACAAAAACTCCTGTGGAAAGCAGCCAATCTGAAAAACAGAAGTATCATTTTTAATGAGAAGCCAGAGTCTAACTGCGACACTGTTGAGTTTTTCCATTTTTATGCATTCTTATCTTGCCATTAAAGAAGAAGTGCATTTGAGAAAGCAAACGAGGGCACTTGTACCCCACTAAGACCCAGGCTATTAACTGCCTCTTTTGATGATGTACAGCCTGACTCTGTTGGGAGTTTGGCTGTGGATTTAAATGTTGAATTTAACTATGGTAAACATATTTTGGTGCAAAGCATGTATAATAACAATTTGCATTTACATAGCATCTTTTACTTAAGGATTTTGTGATGTCTAATTAATTAAATCTGTTTCCCCCTGCCCCAAATACCACTGTGGTATGGATAATAAATACAATTTTAAATCAAGCAGCTATAGCAGGAGGATTAAGACAAGAGGGTTGTGATGCCTTCGTGGTGGTCCTGATTGCGGAGGGCCTGGGGCTTGTTGTGCAAACATGCTGAGCAGCCTTGTCTTGTGCTCACCCTCCTCTGAAACACCCTGGAAAACAAAGGGACGTCAAACCAGCCCCACAGTGGAGGGTGGAAAGTGCTCTGCAGGCTTCAGGCACCACATCTTACACTGGTGTTTGGGTCCTGGGAAGGCTCACACGCAGCTGTGCTCCCCGCTGCCAGGGCAGCTGTGGGTGCAGGGGCTCAGGGCTGGCTGGCAACTTTCAGGGCAGCAATGGCCAGCCCAGCCCACAGGCAACATTTCTCACTGCCAGGTAAATGCTGAAATCTGTTGTACATCTCCAGTTTGGAAATAATAAAAGAAAGAAATAAAAGAAAAAGAAAAAGAAAAAGAAAAAGAAAAAGAAAAAGAAAAAGAAAAAGTAAGGAAGGTGTTCCAACTAGCTTAAATGCTTCCTTAATTGTGTTTTTTTTGGCCCACAACAAAACATCTGAGAGATTCTGTGCAAGCCACCAAAATGATATCTCCAGGTGAGTAGAGGGATGCATTGGCATCTGTGCATCTGCGCACCGCAAAAATTAAATCTAGTGGCAATGTGAGTCAGAAGCTGTTTCTAGGAAAAGGTAAATGTTTTGATGACAGTGGTTGAAGACCTCTGAAAGACACTGAGGTGCTGGAATGTGTCCAACAGCAATCGAGGAGCTGGGGAAAGGTCTGGCACACAAGTGTTCTTAGGTGCAGTGAGGGAGCTGGGAAAGGGGCTCATACTGGAGAAGAGGAGGCTCAGGAGGGACCTTCTGGCTCTCTACAACCCCCTGACAGGAGGGTGGAGCCAGGTCGGAGTCAGGCTCTGCTCACAGGGAACAAGAACATGCTCTCAAGATATGCTGGGGAAGGTTTACACCAGATATTGGGAAAACATCTACAGTGAAGGGGCTGTTCAACCCTGGCACAGGCTGCCCAGCACAGTGGCGGAGTTGCCATCTCTGGAAAGATTTGCAAGCCATGTGGATGTGGCACTTGGGGACATGGGCTCCTGGTGGCCTCAGCACTGCTGGGGAATGGCTGGACTCGGTGATTTAGAGAGCTCATCTGACCTAAACAGTTCTGTTATTTTGCCACTGATGATTTGTGTCCTTACTTTTCTTAATAGGAGTTGATTCTCAAATGATACCTGACCAGTTGGGAGATTATATATTTGCAGTAATTGACTGTGAGTTATCAGATCAGGAGTTTTGGGAAGTGAGTAGCAGAAATTGTAAAAGAGACAGTTCTGGGTCTTTGTGTACCCCTGAGCAATGGAGAGCCTGCCAGAAGGGCACTTGCTGTCTGCTGTGTACTCACACCTTCCTACCATCCCCTAGAAATGGGAGCATGATTTAAATATTTTAATCTAGGAGAAATTTGGGAGAAATCTAGGTGAAATTTATGAGGACTCAGGAAAGAAAAACTGCAAAGTGTAAAGTGTTTGAAGTCATGTTTTAATAATGCTGCAGTGTATTTTTTGAAGAAAAGTTCTTGCTTATGTTCTCTATTCTTTGAAAAAGCTCTTCCTGTAGTTCTGTCCCTGGAAAACACTGTGTTAGCCAAGAAGAGAGATTTTATAAGCCTAGGGGTCTCTTTTTTTTTGGTTTGGTTGGGTTTTTTTTGTTTTGGTAGTTTTTTGTTTGTTTGTTTCTGTTTGTTTTTGTTTTGTTTGGTTTTTTTCATAATGAACCATCGTTTCTTTATGATTTCATGTTACATTAAGGCAAAAAATGTGTGAGTTTTGGGTTTTGTATACTTTCTCATAAAAATGTTCAACTGTAATAAAAAAATATGCAAAAAGAAAAATGCAGTAGTGTCATGGGTTGGCACTAGCCAGGGGCCAGTGCACCCATGAAAATACAGTTTCATCAATTTCTGCTGTGAGTTAGGAACAAAGAAGGAGCACAACCACCCAAACCTAAAGAATAAAATAAACTATATTAACTAACATAAGAAAGAAGGAAGAAAAACAAGAACCAGAATGAAACTTTGAAGGCATTTCTCTTCCCCCCAGCAGCTGTTCACTTTCCCACTATCAACACGAAAAGACAAAACCTAGGATTTTCAGTCAATCCACCCCTTGAACAATCATTCCCCAATCCATCAAGGAAGAGCAGAGTCTCTCCTGCGTGCCAGAGATTCCACAAGAATACCAGTCCTCTTATGGCCACACAATTCACAAATGGCCCACCCGGATTTGCCATTGTGAAGCATCTCCCCATGAGACAGTCCTCTCACAACCACCTCATGGGGCTGCATCAGCTTTTAGGGTACAGTTTAAGAATGTCTTTTCCTAG
>VXBQ01003790.1:89407-122109 GCA_013400175.1 Phainopepla nitens | reverse complement strand
TCTGGTCCCAGGCTGTGTCTATCACATCTTCTGCAGTCTGCTCCCTCTCCCTTGAGCAGGATCATGCTTTGAAAAGTCCATCTGGACAAGAAAAGATTAAAACCTCATCCCCCCAGGACCTCCACCAGCAGCTGGAGCTGATAACATGAAATGTCCTTGAGAGCAGCCACTGGACGAGATGGGTGGGTGAAGCAGCTAAGATCTCTCAACTCCACAGTGGGGTGTGGGGGGTGTTTCTTTGCCTCTGCCAGGCTGGGGCAAGCCTGTCCCTTCCTTCCTCCCCCTGTGCCAGGACAGCTCCCTCGGGAGGGGCCCCTGGCACGGCCCAGCCCAGCCTCCCCCTCCCCTAGGCCTCTGTGGCCATGGTGGGGGGAAGCCGGGCTGAACTGCAGCACGTCTGTACCTGCTCAATGCCAGAAGGAAAGAGCTTCACGGTCAATCTTTGTCCCAAATGTATATCCTACAGGGACGCATTTCACTTTCGATTGGCCAATTTCTGTGTCTGTCCTCAAAACTGGCCCACAGTTGGTCTACACTGGGCCCAGGGAAAATTCCCAAACAAACATCACTTCCAGGGGTGGCTATTTCCTGCTCACCCAAATGTCAATCAATCCCAAAACAGCACAAGTAGAAAAAAAGAAAAATGTCACTGGCAATTCATCAAAATACCAGTTGAGCTGCTTGATGGAACCGGCACATCTACCAGCAGTGAGGAATATCACTTGTGGGAATCCCACAAAAATCAGCAGGGATAGGGGACTGCCTGTGCTGCCACAGACTTGACACCTGGCTTGGGATTTTCACACAGATGTGGCTCAAAAGTAAATTCAGTAAAGAGTGAAAGAAGTATTGGGGTCCCTCTGGAGTTTTCCTTCTTTTCATTGTACATTCATTGCAACAATCTGAAATCCTTTAACTCAGCCCTGTGATGACATTATACCTTTTTTGAACACTAACTTGTGAAAAAGACTCGTGTGTCAGCAGTATCCCTCTAAAGAGGGATATGTGGGTTATCCCCTCCTTAGCTGGCTTCATCTCTGGCAGTTGTGGTCTCCCCAGATGTGAGTATCATCCTGGGGGAAGGATGGTCCTTGACCACTGGAACTTAAAGACTGCAAGAGTATGTAGTGTGTGGAAGAATGTGGTGGGGAGGCAGCAGGTGCTGCTACAGCTGCTTTAATTGCAAGGCCCATAAGAGGTGGGGTGATGCTGGGAGCTGTGGATAAGGCTCTCTTTGTCAGCAAATAAGGTGCTCATTGCTAAACAGAGGCCTTGTTTTTGCTCCTTCTGTCCTTGTTAATATCATATAACCATGGCATATGGATACAAGCTATTCCCAGGTCTTGGTGTAGCCTTGAACAGTAGCTGTTGACACTGTAGGGGAATTGTTGCCTGAACTGTGTATGCTAGTCAGTAAAGGCAGTCCCAAATGCACCCATGTCCAGCTTTGCCCCCATGCTCTTGCAGAGACAGCCAAGCTGTCTGGAATAGACACTAAATCAGGGCAAACTATGAACCAGTCTTGCTGAGCCAGGGTGTGGCCCAGCCTAGCCTGGGTGACAGAGCTGCATCTGGCCCCTGAGTTCTCCAGAGAGCACTGCCCATCTCTCCCTGTAGGGCTGCACTGGGGATGGTCATCATAGGAACAAGGGAACACTGGCAGTAACAGGGACACATGGGACATGCATCACACCTGGTGCACAAACATGGGGTACAGGGTCGCAGAGCACATTTCTGCTTTGTGTGTCTTTGCCTGCAGCTGCTGAGGCTATACCAGGAAGTGCTCCATGAATCCCCATGTCCTGCCCCACAGCATCCCGATGGCTCTGTTTCCCCTAGAGTGACCAGTGTTCATTCTGCAGTCAAACGTTTGACCAAAAGAGGTACAGGCAGCTGCTGTGGCCTCCCACTGTAAGGATGCACAAGGCTGCAGAAGTCACACTGCGGACATGCAGAGGTGGGATTATCACCTCATGGCCTGGTGCACCTTGTCCATGATATAAGGGTTCACTTAACAGGTTTGGGGATGCACTGCTGCATCCTCACTACTCAGGAGACAGATTTTATCCATATCTTCTAGGGTCTTCACTACCTTCAAGTCTTGATATCAACTCAGGTTTTAATGAGACATGATCTTAAGTTCTTAATATACGACTAGGATATTGTTGGGCCCTACCATGACATGGACAAAGCACTTTGTGTGATACTGACTCCCCGCCCTGACCAGCATGTGCTGGACAGGAGTGCCTGTCCCCTGTGCTTGACCCCTTGGAGAGATGGAAAGCCACTGTTCCTGTGCATCGTGTCACCCAAGGGTTTGTAGACCATAGAATTACTGCTATGCTTTCCTCTACAAGACACTGCCTGCAGACCCTCACCAAAACACTCCCTTTCTGTAGTGGCTGCTCTGAGGTCTTCTGGCTACAGCTGGCCTCTGGTGCAGCACGAGACATCCCTCCTGCTGTGTGGATACATAATGGAGGGGAATGCACTGTCGTGGTTGTTGGCATGGTGCTCCACCAGTGCTAGCAGCTTCACTCCTGCACCTTCACAGGCTTCATCACTTTCACTCCTCTTCCCCACTACATGGCATGAAGAGGTTGCAGGCAGTAGAGATCAGCAGTGGCATCACAGGTCTGAGAGATGAGGGGAGTGAGTGTGACATTTGGCTATCCTTCTGTGACACTGTCCCAGCCTCTCCTCCCTGATTACCCTTAGGGGTGGTAGGAGCACCCATCAGCTTTGCTCAGCATCAAATACACCCTGCAGAGAACAGAGCAGCTCTACCCCTATCATCAGAAGTGCTGTCCTGAACATACTCCTTTCTTTGACCTTTGTAATTATTCCTGTCCAGTCTTTCTTCATATTTTCTTTTAATTATTTTCCCCTTTCTTCTCTCCCTCTCTTTTTTTCTCCCCTAAAACCCCAGCACTCCTCTCTGGTGTATTGAGAATGTGAGTGAAATTGAAGGCTGGAACATCTCAAGTCTTTATGATGATGAATGACTTTCACTGCCAAACCTTTTATTGTCTGTGATTTGGAAAGAAGGGAAGCTGATTTATTGTGGCCAACTGTCATGCTATTTAATACAGTTATAAATCCTGACACCATGACGGCCACTGTCGGCCAGGGACCCCCTCTGGCCACTCTCCTGCCCTGCTTTTATCCACAGTCACTGTCTTCAGCTGAGGGGCAGGCAGGGGAAAATGTGAGCTGGGAGCTCCCACTTGAAGGGTAATGGCTGAGGATCAAGCAAGCTCCAAGTCTCTCACCCAGACCCAGGCAGGCTGCACAGCCCCCAGCTCTTGGGATGGGTGGAGATGCCCCATGGCCCTGGACATCACTGCAGCATCCCCCCACCCTGGTGCTGGCACTCAGGGGTTGCTTCAGTCCTGCTTAAATGTGGTAGTAGGAGAAGATCACATAGGGCTTGGAGAAGATCCCTTTCCACAATCCCTTCTGTTCTCTGGTCTGAACTCACTAGAGGATGCTTCCCATAAAGTACTCCACACATTTGTTATTTTTTAAACTACATGGTGCATCAGCTGAGGTACATATCTCACTATATTATGAGATGCTATCTACCCACTGGAAAGCTTGGGAAGAGGTGGGACTTAGAAGTATGCATTTGGTCCTGCTGCTTGATGGGGCAGATGAAAAATGCAATTTTGTCTCAAAGTGATTTCAAATTAGATGTTTCAGGTTCCTTTCACTAAAGAGAGCAAGACATTTCAAACTTGACAACTGAAAATATCTGGTGGAAAATACTGAAACTTGAGTGTGTCAACATTCCATAGCTTCACTATTTCCATCACAGAAGTGCCTGATTTCAGCTTTTCATCCTATTCCAGGATAAAAAAAAGCATTACTTAAATATGAGAAAAATAGCATATAGGTTGTTGATTTGGACTTTGTTGAACCCTAATAAAGAGGTAAAAATTGAAGGTGTAAATATTTCTTCTGTGAGGAGTAGAAAACTGCTCATGACATTAGCAATGATGCTTGGATTGGAAATGCCTCCATCTCAGATTAATTCCAGATGCAGATCATAAATATTGATCTTTTGTGAGATGAAAAATTTCCACATGGGTTTAATGTCACTGCAGAACAGACTGGTGAAAGCTGTTGGGTTTTCTTTTCCTCTGTGCTTATGTAGCAAGCTGAATAAACAGTTGTCAATATACTCATGTGTTCCTTGAGAGCTGAGTCCAGTTCTGGCCCTTCAGTTTGGGAAGGACGCTGAGACCCCTGAGCGTGTCCAGAGGAGGCAACGAGGCTGGAGAGGGGCTGGGAACACAAACCCTGTGAGGAACCACAGAGGGAGCTGGGGATGTTCAGCCTGGAGAAAAGGAGACTCAGGGGTGAGCTCAGCACTCTCCACAACTCCCTGCAGGGTGGCTGTGCTCAGCTGGGACTGGGCTCTTTCTCCAGGCAGCACTGACAGAACGAGGGGACACAAGGGAAATACAGGTTGGATATTAGGAAGAAATTCTTCACACAAAGGGTGATAAAGTTCTGAAATGGTCTGCCCAAGGAGGTGGTAGGGTCGCCATCCCTGGATGTGTTTAACAAAAGCCTGGATGTGGCACTGGGTGCCATGGTTTAGTTGAGGAGTTGGGCACGGGTTGGACTCGATGATCCTGAAGGTCTCTTCCAACCTGGGGATTCTGGGATTCTGTGATTCTGTTTCGGGATGCACCAGCAGGCTGCTGGGTCGTGTTCACCCCTGTCAGGGTTGACAGGGCTCCCCTGCACGGACAGGGCTCTGTGTGTACGGGAGCAGGTGGGACAGTGAAGCTCCGGGTCCCCTGGCACCCGGCTGAGCAGTGGCTGCCCCCAGCACAGCAGCACTGCCCTGAGCCTGGCTGGACACGCCATGGCCCTGAGCAGTGACTGAGCTGCCAGAGCATCTCAGTCCTTGGGTGCTGGTGAGGGGTACAAGGGTCTGGCTTGGGAGCAAAGGGATTCCCACCAAAGGGAGGCAGGTTTGTGTGCTGCCTGGGCTTCTTCTTCTGCTCTCATGGCTCCCAAAGTCCCTCTGGACATCACTGCTGTCCTTTGCAAGGTACCTGGAAAGCCATGTCCTCTCCTCTTGCCTGGCTCTTGGCTGGATCAGCTTACCTGCTTTCCCACACGTGGCTGGGAATCATGAAACTGGGAATTATCCCAGCCCACCAGGACATGGCAAGGACCCCAGGCTCGGCAGCCTGAAGGCTTGTCTGGATTCCAGTACCCTCTCCAGGCCACCCTGTGTAGTTCTCAGACCTGGGGGCAGTGTCACCCCAGCTGCGAGGCTGGGAGGAGGAGGTGGGCTGCCCTGCCTCTCCTGATATGACACAATATATTGTATCATACTGTCTCTATCATATCATAGTCACAGAGATCCTCTGGAGAAACACCTGTACCAGCAGGCCCCTTCCATGCAGTTCATGTCACAGCACAGCATAACCCTGGTAGTGGCAGCCCCACTCATGGACTATCAGGTCATCAGCATTCTCAGATACCCTTCAATGCCCTTCATGAAGTGGCCGTGGTAGCAGCTGGTGGTTCAGGGGCCATCTCCATCTTTCTTCACACACTTTCTCAGTGCCTGGGAAGGTCCCAGAGGTGACTGCATGGCCTGGTATGAGCCTTCTGAGTTGTCTGTGGACAGCAAGGTCTTTTAGCCAGGTCTGTGGAATGAATCCTGAAGATCTGAGCCCTGCTGAAGGAGGCTCTCCCTTGGGAGCAGTGTCTCTGTTCCCAGGGCAGCGACCAGCCTGAGCCAAGGCTGTGGACCCCAGTAATGTGCAGGACCACTCCTAAGGGCTGGCATGTCCCTGTTCATAACTGTTAAATGTTTGTTAAATGGGCTGAACACGTGGGATTGGAAAAAGTCTGGATTTCCATTTCTTGATGAGGAAGAGGCCAGCCACCTCTCCCCCTACATATCCAATAACATTTGGGAGCATCCATGCCACCACGGTAAAATGCTAACAATGCTACTTTTCATACTACAGCTCCTACTGTTTGGTTTTTCCCTTGTAGCTCCAAGGAGTTGTCTGGAGTCCTATTACAGTGAGAGGAGTTCATAGTTCTTGACAAACTGATGGTAGTTTCCTTCTAGTCTTCTTGATTGCAAAGAGAAGCTAGAAAACACCTTCTGGGCATTTGCAAAAATCCAAACAGTGGAAAAGAAGAAAAGGGAAAATGTTTTATTTAACTATCTCTTGATAACTCAGTCTCCCTCATGATTTTTGAGGGGTGTTTAGCATCTAGTTGTGCATTTACAGTAACAGGGATCCCCCAGACCACAAACTTTTCAAGCTACTGATCCTCTTGGTCATCCTACATCCTTCCAGCAGCACAGTGATTACTGCAGAGACAGTCTCACCAAGCCTGCTGTGCTGCTCTTATTAGAAGTATTGCTGTGCTGCAGAAGGAAAACAACAATAAAGGGAATATGTTGCTTCTGCATGCGTTAAGAGCACTGATCAAACCACATGAGATCCCATTTCAGACATAATGTGCATTGGAGGGCAAAATTAGATTGAGGAGTAAATGGAGCCTAAAATTTCCATAGCTTTATTCGTCAGAAAGCTGTTTCATTGCGTGGTTTAATTCTCCTATTTCTTTCATTCATTGCATGTAGCATGCTGGCTAGAGTACATTTTAGAAATAAGGCAATGAAAAAACCTCTTCTTTAATTTGGCAGTGGTTGTGAGGTGTGTAAGGCTGCTCAAACCTAACATGTGAGTTGATATGAAGTGCAGGAGCATGTTACTCAACAGCAGAAAACCAGCCAAACTGGCACTTTCTACATTTTAGCAGGAAGAGATGTTTTGTTTTGGAACTGTTTTATATTTTGGTTTTTGATTTTGGTTTCTTTTGCATTTATTTAATTCTGAACTCTTTAAAATTAGTTTATTATTTCTATTTGAAAGTTTTATTTCATTGCTGCTTGTGAATTAGACTGCATGATGAATGGCACTTGACCAAAAAATAACATTTTGTAGGCTAAGACCTGCCATGATGGTAAGCCCATTATTTTTATGTGGGATCTGTCATCTTTAAACACGTCTGTTTGACAAGAGGAGGCTAACTGGTCTTTCAGAAAAGTAGACATATAGGGTTTTTTGACTTTGTGGGCAACACTTGATGTCATTTCCAAACTAATGCAAATTGCTGAGGAGAGTACTTGGTGTGCAGTGAAAACTGCAGATCAGTATAGCTGTCACCAGTGGTATGACCAGAGCGGGAGGACAATGTCCTATACACACCTTTATGTATCCATGATTCCAGTCTGCATTCCCTGCTCCATTTCTTTTCCAGAACCCCTGGAAGCTCACCTGGCTTCCCTCACGCTGCATTTGCAGTTCCCACATCCTAATTGTCTGCAATTTTGACTCTTCCTTTCTTGCACTGTGAGCCATGGAAATAAGAAGGGGAAGAGAAGCCAAATTCAGGCAGTTTTCCAGTGAAACTTTGGCCAGGCCCGAAACCCAGTTGAATACCTCCATCAGTTTCAGTGTTGTGTAAGCGGAGTCTCATCTTTGAGATCTCGACCAACAGAAGATCCCATCCTGTCAGGGCCAGAATGAGCTGCCTTCTCCTGCTCTTGAAACTTGGTATCTGTGGAGCAGCTTCTCCTCCACAGATACCCCTGGACCAGGAGCCACTGGGGGTTTATTCAAGCTTGGTCTGTCGGGTCCTTGTTCCCCTGTAGCCTTTTCTGTGGGTCCCTGCTGAGCAAGGTCCGTCCTTTTGACTGCGGCAGGGCCCTGCAGATCCAACAACTGTGAAAATGATAAAGATTTTTGCTTTGTTCAGGTCTATTTCATATTAAAAAAAACCCCAAAACAACAAAGCCAAACCCACAACAAATAGACAAACAAAATACCTCCTTAGTAAACTCTAGATCTGAAGAAAGTGTAGCAACAGAAAGTACTAAGATTAAACCAGCCCAGAGCAGTGGGCACTTTTTGGTTGTATTTGTGACACCTTTTATGTCTGTCCTCTGTATCTTAAATTTTACATAGCAAAGTAATTTTAAACTTGAAAACAAGATTTAACTCCTTTTTTAAAAGGAAAATCAAATGCTCTAGCATCTTCAGAACTTTTTCGATATACACCCATTAACTTCTTGGAGTTAAAATGCCTAAATGAGCAGCTCTCTGCTTGCATAAACTCCAGGTTTACACAATTCAAGTTGTTGGGGCATTTCTGTCTCATAGTGTAAAGGCTTCATTATTAAAGGTCTTGTCTGGCGCTGGCACAAAGGCAAACGTCACAAGACGCCTGTAGTCTGCCACCTCCTCCTGACTGTGTGTCTGTTTGGCCCCTCCTTTGGGAGGGACTGTGCTCCCCCGTAAAGGAGGAGTTCCCAGGATTTAGGCACGCAGGAGCTGTGCAGGGACGTGGCCCTGTGTGGGGTTTGCAGGCTGTGCCAGGCAGACCTGGCCTTGCCCAAAGAATGCTGTTCTGCAGGTGCTGCTGCTGGTGCTGCAGGATGCCCCATGCTGCTTGTGACCTGCTGCTCCTCTGCTGTTCTCCAGGCAGGTGTGGGAGGGGAAGGGCCCCACAAAACGGATTTAGTGGATCCAAACCACCACGTGTCTTCCCACAGGATCTCATCATCCTTGCTCTCACCTCCATCTGCTCTCCCTTCCTTTTGGTGTCCCCTTGATAGATGAAGTGTCACAGATAAAGTTGTGGTGGTGTGCACATGTAACGTGGTGGGATTGTCTCCATCCCTCTGCCATGCATCTCATGCACACCCACACTTCCCCACATCCCTCCACACATGGAGCTCTGAGCACCTGAGACCCAGGCCATGCCTTGCCATGGCCCAGCCACTGGTGGGCCTGCTAGCCCCAACTGGGTTCAACAATAAGAAACCTTGCAAGGCCTGAAGATGTTATTTATCATGGTCCAGGGAAAGGCTAAATTATACTGAATGCATTTCCTTGTGTGGCTAGTTGTTGGCCACAAAAGAATTAGAGTGATTGTGGGTTCTTGCAAAAATGTCTGCCTGGGGCATTTTTCCCTGTTTTCCACACAGATGTCCCCGCCAATGCATTGTGAGTGTGTGCATTGAATGATGGGGTCAACCCGTGGAATTCTAACCTTGCATGTGTTACAGGAGGGACAAGAGAACCAAGTGGACTTTGAAGATCAAGGTGGATGTTGGTGCAGCTTAGCTCAGATCTGCAGAAAAAACCTTCTTGTCCTAGCATCCCTAAAAAGTATGTGACAGGCTGGAATATGGAGTTGTTTATAGGGTGCAAGAGCTCTGTGGCTGCACAGAAGAAGGAACAGGAGATTTATGCAGCAGCACAAAAGAGATTGTCCAGTGGAGATGAGACTGAGGGCAGAGCACTCTGTAGCTCCAGGACTCTTTCTTAGGAATCACAGAGGAAACATACTGGGGTGTTCATCTTTACTTACTCACTGCATTTTTGTTCTGACAGAAAGCATTGGTCTCCCTTCCTTTCTCTTTTACCTACCCTGGCTCTCTTTTAAAATTGTAATTGAGTCAATAGAAAGCAGAGACACCTGCTAGGAGAGGCAGCTTCAGAGTCCTCTAAACATCTGCTGCTGCTTTGCAGATGAGGAGAAAAAACAGACCCACATCTGTAGCCCCTGTTTCAGTGCAGTGTGCTTAAATGTGAATTTTATGGCTCTGATAGCAGATTACGGGGCCACTGTCATGAGCCCTTGCAGCCCCAGTCACAGTGGACACTGCGCATTTCAATACCTCCTCCACTAATCTTTCCCCCACTGCTCCCGTTCCCTGGCTGCTAATTTCACGCAGGCACTTAAACATGATGGATAATTGTGTTCTGCTTATCAATGTTTAATTTAAGGGCTGTTCCGTCTGACCTGAATGCCCTCTGCAAGAGCTGTGCCTCATTATTGATTTCATGGTCATACCTGTGACATTACCTGCTTTGTAGGAAGTAGACTTTGACATTCCTGTGAGGCTTTGGCAGCCAGAGCTAATTGTCAGAAGAATAATCGAGTCAGCAAAATCATTACAGGTGATCTGTATGTTACCACTGTTTTATCTGCCTCTAATTAGGTGCAGGAGAGGTAACTCATCACAGTAAGCACACCACACTGGTTTGATGTCCACAAATAGAGCAAGATGAGCACAGGAGGGGAGTTATTCATTAACAGCAGCGATTCAGTGTGTTGGAGTCCTGTGCTGGTGACATCTCCTTTCCCAGTGGAATGGCATGAAATGCTGTACTGCAAGCATCCATGGGATACAGAGTCTGAGTGACTTCTGAGCAGGACTGAATGTTGGAGCATGTGCTCAGTGGCTTTGGACCTGAGGCAGTAATGACTGAGCTGCTACTGGGGAGCAGTTATTTTGTAAGTGATAAAACCAGGTAGCTTTTTTAGGACATGCTTTTCTCTTTTTTTGGGTACTCCACTGCCCCATGCTGCTGCCCTGGGTGCACCCTGGGTGGTACCCACACATCCCCAAGTGGTGAAGGGAGCAAGAGCCAATTGATGGAACTCCTCAGGTCTTTTCCAGATAACAGCATTGTGCGTTTGACTAAAGCATTTTCTTTGGGATAAGAGTTGAAACAACGCAGTTAGCATGATCAGGTTCTTCACGGAGCAGAAGAAAAAGAGCTTTTATAAGTGGGAACCAGATTTTTCAGAATAAAAATCAGTGTTGGTAACCAGTTTCACTGATAGGCTAGAAATTTGGGCTTGCAAAAAAAGCATTTCTGCCAATTACTTTTTTTTTTCTAGTGTTAAGCAGTGGCATTCTTTCCTGTAAGGCACCGCAGCTTCCTCATACCTATACCAGGGATAGCAGGTGCCTGGTATGGCAGGGTGTCTGCCAACGCTCACCAAAGAGAGAGCAACACGTGCAGGCTCCTAGGGCCAGCAGTCATCTGGGGTCCTGGCAGCAGAACAGCGCCAGTGCAGGTCCCTTCCTCTGCCACCGATGTTTGCAGGCACCTGACGAAGGAGGTGCCATGTGACAGGACAGAAACATGACCACAGCAGGGTTGCTACCCTCCTCCCATCGCAGTGTGGAGTCTTAGAGACCAGGCAAGGTCATTTTGAAGATAGCACAGTCTAAAGCCAAGTTCGTCCGTCTGGGAGTCCTTTTGGAAGTGGTTTATCAATTCTGCTGGTGCCCTGCTGCAGCTGCTACGTGGCATCCCTGCATGAAACCAGCATAAGGATTCCTTACACACAGAGGCTGCCAGGCAAGGAGCTGTAGAACCCCAGACTGAATGAGATGGTGCTTGGAAGCGCCTGCCCAGCTCGTTGCATAATTCTATGGGCTGATGTGGCAGCACCTCTTCATCTCCACTTTGCCTAGTGCAAACCTGCATTTTTTAAAATAGTTTTCTGGAGAGATATGAAGAGTCAGGTGAGGCAGCAGCCTCTGTGTGGATCTGGTGGGGTAGGGCTCTGATCCGTCCTGGTGGACAGGTCTGTGGGGGATCTGGTTTGGGCAGGGATGCCTGAGGTGGAGCTTAGGGCAGTGCTGGTCTCTGCTGGGTGGAGCACTCTGGTCCTGAGTGGTACCTTGTGTAATTTCAGACAGGACTGTGTGCTCCCTTGGGTCTTGTAGTGATACCTGCAAGGAGAGTGGGAATGCAGGAGGATTCACCAGCACTGCCAAACTGGCTTTCCCACTATTGCTGACCTATTGGTGTTGAACCTCTGACTCTGAGGAGGGGGCATTACCCCATTAACCCAGAGCACTGCCTCATTCCTGACCATGCTCCCGAGCTGGTGGCAGTCACACACCTGCTGTGAGCACGGGGCGGGGGGGCAAAGGCCCGCCTTCCCTCGGTGCAGACCACGGTGCATAGCGGAGAGGAAAGGAGAGGAAAATCACTAGCCCTGCTGGTGGCTGTGAGACAGTGGCAAAGGGGCTCTGTGAGCCCCCTTCCACCACCTGAACCCCCTACATTTTCTGATGTATCCTTTGCTGTAATTAATTACGTGTCCAGTGGGCTCATTTCTTTCATACTGTTACTGACAATCTGTTAGATAAAGGGAAAAAAAATGCGTTGGTGCCCTGTGGTATTGAAAGTGAAGGGTTTTCACACTGTCAGGGTAATGAATTCTGCACGGGTTTGAAGCACCTGAGCTTGGGGGAGTCCTTGTGTCATGTGTCTGGGAGTGACAACCCCCAGTGGTTAATTACTGCCATGGATGAGAGCTGAGCTGATAGCAAAATGAGATAATTTCATTAGTAGTTAAATTTGAAGTTAATTGGATTCACGTTTACACACAGTAGTGTACAAAGGCACACTTGGAAATGCTCTTCACTGCCTTTTGATTTTTTTTAAAGAAGGTAGCCTTTTGATTTTTTTAAAAGAAGGTAGATGAATTGAGGAATGCTTCTAAACTGCTCCCTCTTTTTTTTTCCACTGTGGTTTGAAGACGAGAGAGTCCTTTGCTGCTGCAGGCTGCTCTCTGCCCCAGCCATTTTGTCCTGCAGCAGAGTTGTTTGCTGATGGCTCGTCCGTGCAGGGGTTGCTGCTAAGCTCTCCTGTAACTGGTGGCAAAATTTCTTTTATGGAAGAAAATTACTTACTTACACTTCCTTTGCAAAACGATAATTTGCTTTCATTGTGAGTGTTGCCAGCTCCTGGTGAATGGAGGGGTGGACATTTATTGACTATTTTCAGTGTGCAGAGCCTTTGACGTGTACAGGGGCATCTGTAGCAGAGGTGTTTTCTCCACTCCCCACAACAACAACACTGGTGCTTCCCCTAAGACATTTCCCCTCTGGAAATCAGATGAGTGGTGGGCAGCATTGCCTTGGAGGTGTTCACTAGGAACCTGAAGGAGCCTGGTGAAGCAGTCTGGAGGAGGTGATGGGAAAAAGGAGATGGCAGGGTCCAGGCTGAATGGGCACTAGAGCTGCTGTGTGCTCCTTCTATCATGGAGGTGTGCCAGTTTCAGGTCAGCAGATCTCACTGAAGGTACCAGTGCTGCTGGGGCTACCAGCCTCTCCATGGTAGGGGGCACTGTAGGAAAGACTCAGAAAGGTATTTTGGTACTTGGAGCTTAAAACTGTTGTCAGAGGTTGTTGGAAAGAGATTGTTGGTTACCTTGGAAAATCCTGCTAGACTCTGCTCTAGTGAGCTTCTCTACAGGCTGCAGCTGGCACTGAGCTGCTCTGTCCCACACGATACCAGCCCAGCAAGGCAGGGAGGCAGCTCTGCCCACAGCTGCTTCTGCACCATCTCTAACTTTAGGTGTCTAAAATAGCCTTCAAAAAGCACAGGACAAAGACATTCAGGAAAAACATGTCTTGAAGGACCTAGGATCCTACGTCTGTGTGGCCCATTGCTAAAATGTAGATGTTCATTTCCTCTTAAGTGCTTTGCATGTATGAGTAAGGCAGGAACACCCTGTAGCAGAGGCTGCTTCTTAACCTCTCTTTGTACTAGATGGATAAGTGTTTTTCTCTTAAATCAATTGTTTCAGTGCAGTTGAAGCTTTCCAGCACTGGGGGAAAATCTCATAGAGAATGGTATGCTCCAGTCTTTCTTTTTTGGTGAAAGCAAATGGAATGGAATTGCCAGGATGAGGTTGGATTGCAGCACTTGCAGCTATGCCCTTGGTCACCTTTGGCCAGCCCCCTCAGGTCCTGCCTGAGACCTGACTGTGGGGACCCTAAAAGGAAGATTTGTTGACAGATGACAGAACATTTCATTTGGAAATAGGATGTAATGGAAACCAGCCCAAACCCATGGAATAGATCATGGATGATGTTTCCTTTATTGACTGAGGAGCAGAGGTCCTACTCAATTATCCTGTTGTTCGTGGTGGTTATGTTGCTCAGTGCCCTTGACAATGATCCTGATCATTCTGGGTGTGGATTTGGAGAAAGTGAACAATTTGTAATATTTCAAAATATTGAAGTAAATGTCAAGGTTTTTATGATAGCTATGGGAAGTGAGGAGTGGGGTGTAGTCAGTATGGTGCAGTTTGGGAGGGGGAGCTTGCCCACAGGTCAGGGCACCTTTGAGACGTGATGTGTTGTGCCATTCTGTGGGGACACCATACAGCCAAGGAAGGGAGGAATCCTGATTTCCCTCCTGGCTCTCCGGAGGGCTCCTAGATGGCAGTAGTCAGCCTGTGAAGTGTTCTCTGCATTAGGGACAGCTGTTAGCTGAGTCCCTGCTAGCGCTGGGGGTGAACTTAGCTTCTGAGACTGACTTCATGTAGACTGCAGATACTTTTGTATTCTCCAGACTGTAGAGGTGACATAAAGCATTTAATTTTGTGTGGGAGAGAAGGAAGCAGGGCAGTGATGAGGGGAGAGCATTTTAATCTAAAATAACCATATTCTGCCTGCATTGAATAATTAGAATTCATTACGCCCTTCCGTAAGGGATGTGACTTCTCCCTAGCACTGGAGAGCAAATTAATCAATTGTTTTGAACCTTAAATTCTTTTAGGATGTGAATGCACCATAAATATTCTGTAGGAAGGGCCTGAGAGGAACAGCTTGCATCCTGATTTGCGGATACTGAGTGCAGAGGAAAGTGGGGCATGTGCTAGGAGATCACTGCAGCGATTGCTAGAGTTTTGGCATGTACCCCTTCATCTGAGGGTAGGGAGAGGCAGCCTTTGTGGCCATGACCCAGAGATTGTGAGCCACAATTTGCAATTACTTGTGTACCTGTCTCTTGTCTCATCAGATGAAGTGTCATTTCTTTACAGATGTTGAAAAAAAGAAGATTTTAAAGGTTTTTTTTTTTAGACCAGTTAAAAATGAAATCGGGGCTCAAAATCTTTATCACACAATAAACTTACAAAAAAAAAAAAAAGGTTTTGGCTTTTGGAAAAATGTTCTGTTTCAATCTCTACAAGCTCTAGAGACCTGAAAAAAGTTCACTGTCTTAAAAACAATTGCTTACAGAACACAATGTGAAAAAAACAGAATCTGTGCAATTTTTCTTGTCAGTTGCTAAAATTAACAAAGTCACATAACTTTTTCTGATCCAACATGCTACCTTTTAAGGAAGGAACCTGATTTTTGCTAATGAGCTGTTTTGAGCCAACAGGATCTTGAAGTTGACTGGTGCCACAGTGATCCCTGTCCTGTAGAGTTTGGAAGAGCAGAAGGGCCAGGTGCTTCATTCAGCCTAGAGTCCCTTCCCCTTAACTGAGGTGCACACTCAGCTTTTCAGAGCTAAGCTCTCATGCAGTGCCACTTCCTCTGAGCTGTGGTTTGGATCTGATGGACCCATCATTTTCCCCTGGCCTTGGAGGAGCCACTTGGCAGGCTGGCAAAGGTGCTGACAGAGCCAAGGGGCTGGGTCTAAGGGGCAGGTCCATGTACTAAAGTGATGCCTGGGTAGTGTATGTGATGCTCACACCGAGGGGGGATTGCAGAGCCTACATCCAGCCCCTGACCAAGCCATGGTGTTGCAGGGTCAGTGCTATCAGGCACTTGTATGTGTCTTGAAAGCAATTTCTCCTTGGCTAAGTGTTCTGCCCAAGGATGCCATGGGAGCCCAGAAGACCATGAGTGGGCTCCAGAATTTCCTCTGGGGTGAGGGATGTGTCCTGCCTGATGAGATCACAGGAGCATCCTTTTCTTCTGGAAGGTCTCTTGTGGCTGCAGCTGACAGTGGTTTACCCAAAATCCCACTGCGGCAGCCAGAAGGGATGGTGACTATTCCAGAACCTCCCCATGGGAGCAGGGTCCAGACATGACTGAGGAAACAGCTCTGTGGCACTGTGTGAGCCATGCTATCTGACCTCCTGTCTTTACACTGCCAGCAGAAACACATCCTCAGAGGTGACAGGAGATGTGTCTGGGGAGAGAGTGAAGGAAGAGAGGGTACCCCAGGCCCCTGGTCCAGGGGCAGAGGGAGATGGAAGACATCCCACTACCTGCTTTTGTGGGGTTGTTTCCATGGAAGTCCTGTGGGTACTTGACTAAAATCCATGTTTCTGTGGCTAAGGAAAGAGCAGTGCATCAGGCTGTGTTTGCAAATCTGACTTTTCTTCTGGCACTGTGACAAACTATATTTTAAACCACTTTCATATCTCAATGCCTTGTGTTTGCTCCTTTTTTTCCCCCCTGCTTTAATAAGAGATAAAACAAATGCCCTGCATTGTATTTAGATCTCAAACAGTCTCAGCCTGTGCGTGCGATTTTCTAGGGAGTTTTCTGGCGAAATGTCATTAAGATCTGTGTTATTTGCCATTTCACTGCTTTTGACTTTACAAATGTAAGCTTTGGAGGAATTTGGGAATAGGGGTGAGCAGCTGGAGTTCAGGCGGGTGTGTTCCTCTCCCTGCAGAGCTCTGGTCTTCACCTTCCAGTCTCGCACTTCATTGGAGCTTTGTGGCAGCTTATAGAGAAAACAAAACTGTGCCTGCCCTCCCTGCCAGGCTGGAAATCCCATGCTGGTCCTCACAGAGCAGTGATGACAAATGCATGGCTGTGTTCTGGGTGCTCGGGGAGATGTAAAACCATGTCTGCTTGTCGCAATGCTCACGTGGTGATTTGTTGGTTTGATTCCTCAGGTCGCGAGCTGGCAAGTACAACCCTCCCAGGATACCCTCCACATGTCCCTCCTGCCGGACAGGGCAGCTACTCCGCTCCAGCGCTGACAGGAATGGTGCCTGGTGAGTCTTCAGAGTAGGGGGGAAAGAAAACATAAAAGGAAAACAAATAGCATTTCAGGAGAGAAGCGTTGCGTGCTGTAAATGTTCTGTGCTGAGGTAGAAGCCACAGTGCTGAAGGGTAGACGTGGAGTGATACTGAGTGGAGGACCAGGCTCGCCAGGACAGGAAGCTGCATAATCTGCAGAGTGCCAAAGCAAAGTGTTGGCACTGAAATGCTGAAGGCGCTCCCAACCTCCCTTCTGTGGAGCCTGGAGATTGCTTCATCTTGGGCTGTGCCAGGCTCTACTCACCTGACTCAGGTTTTGCTCTAACTCACCTGATTTCTCCCAACACTGTCCCTCTGTGCTGCCCCAGCAGTGAGTTTATTGGCCCTGGGGGCTGGACATGTCCTGGCCTCGGACTTCCTCCGTGAAAACCTGACTCATGGGGAGACAAGGTTGTTCCCAGGACACTATAGTTCTGTAATTTCCTTCCCAGTTTGGAACCTCACAGTCAGAAATGCCAGGTGGCATGGGCCAACTGGTGGCTGCTGCTTGCCTGAGTGGCAGCAGAAGCAGACATTGTGCAGGTGCCTGGGGGGGGAAGAGCAGGTTCTGCAGGGATGTCACATCACTGATGCCAGCCTTCAGCGCTGTTGGCTGCAGATCTGCAATTCAGAGTAGGACAGTGACTTCTAGGGCTGGCAGCAAGGGGTGGTGAGGCCACAGCACTCCTGTCTTTTCTGGGGAGTAACCAGTTCTTTGGGAGCAGCTGCTAGGGTGGGTTGGCAAAGCTGCGGGGTGTGGGGCTTAATGGTGCTCAGCCGGCGGAGGTGCAATGTAGGTTCAGTGATGTAAAGTCATCTGAGCTGATTTTCCCAGGTAATAGATTTTATTTTTAACTACATATAGGCTTGTGTGACCCATTATATTGAATAACTGCACTGTTCCTTTCACTGGTTCCTTTAATAACAACCTTCTGCTCCAGCTAGTGTGAAGGTCAGCTGCAATTCCTGTAGGTTCTCCGTCTCATTTAAGTGAGAATTTGCTAACTAGCATCCAAAATGCCTTCTCAATCCTTCTTTGACTCCTGTCCTTTGCAGGACCAGTTTTAGAGCCTTGCTAGGGTAAGCACCACAGTCCCTGAGGGGCTGACAGTAAGGCAGGTGACAGACCCAGTCTGCTAGCATTGGCACATCCCTACTTGTTCTGAAATGGCCAAATTGTCATGCCCAACCACAGGCATGTGTTTGTTGTGTCAGCTCTCGGGAATTCGTCTCACGACCTGCCTCTGCCTTGTTCTAGTTTTTGGAGATTTGCTACAAATGTGCTTGCTTGATAAGATTTTTAATCATTAGCCACGAATTTCTGCTCATAATTAAGCAATTGTGTGAGTTAAGTGGTTAGAGACATGGGAGAAATGTATACATGATAACACATAAGCAGTGTTTTGTTGCACGCTTGTTGCTGCTGCCACTGCCTCTGCTGATGTGAGTAAACCCAGCCCTTACCATGCTGGGTTTGTCCCACACCTGCTGGGGTCTGTGGTTTGGCTGTGGGGCACGGGAGACCTTCATAGCCCCTTGCATTTGCAAGATGTGTGGATTCAGCTTCGTGTTCTGTCCTTATCTTCTCTCCTGACCCCCCCACCACTGCTAATCCTAACAGGAGCACTTTTGCATCTTGCCTGCCCCAGGTCCTTTCTTATCTCTCCCACAGGCAGGGAGGAATCTCTCTCTGCTGCATCTCCATGAGTTGTTCAAACACATGCTCAAAATTTCGCATTTCCTTCCTTTCCTGAAAAACAAGGGACTTGCATATCAGCAGTGAATTTCCATTTTTATGTGGCTTGTCTGCTATGGCAGAGAATAAAGGATTCAAATGCTTTTCTCTGAAGGAATCAAACAAGCAAACACATGGTTTGATTTCATTCCGGAGCTTTACAGCCTGACAGCTGGCACTGCTTGAGGCTCCCATGAATGTGTTCCTTCTGCAAGGCTGCTGGCCCTGCAAGCTTCTCCTGGCTGTCAGCCTGTAGATTTGACTGGAGGGGAGCTGTCTAAGTTGTGTTGAGGTGCCAGCACCCACAGTGCTTTGATGTCACAGGGCGCAAGTGAAACGCTACAGTAGGGACAGATGGGGCAGGTAGGCATGAAAACAACTGGCTGTGTGGTCAAGCTCGGAGGTAGTGCCTAATGCCACATTTCAGGTGGGTGCTGGTACCACACAAAGAACTGCAGGGCATGGCTAGAGTTCTCTCTTGGTTCACAGCTTCATCCACAATTAGCAGAGAGCACAGCTCATCAGGTGTTCAGAGGATGCCAACCTGCATAATGCCATCAGTAGGCTCCAGAGCAGGGCAGTGATGTGGAAGCATGTAGACAGGCTGGGGAAGAGCATGAAACCCAGCAAAGGCAACCCTAAAGATCTTGCACCAGGAAAAGGAGCACTTTGCAACAAAACAGGCTGAAGACTGCTAAATTCCTGGAGGGGTTCCAGGGATGAGGCAGAGAGCTGAGAGCTGAGCATCAGTCTCCCATCTGCGCTGGTTATGAGAATGGTCAGCATCATCCTGGGCAGGAGCTGGAGGGAAGGAGTTATCCCCCCTCACTTGGAACTTACAGACTTACAATGGGAATAGTACTGGTTTGGGCCCCCTCAACACAAAGAAATAATTGATGGAAGCCAAAACAAGCAAGGTGCAACTGGGTATGACAAGAGTCTCCAAACTCTTCCCCCAAGAGATGGGCCCAGTAGTGGAACAGGTTGCTGAGGGGTTGTGCAGTCTCTATCCTTGAAGGTTTTCAAGGCCATGTTGGGTGAAGCCCTGAGTATTCTGCCCTGGCCTTATTGGTGATCCTGCACTGAGAAGGGTCTTCAGACTGCCTGAAGTACAGGTCATTCCATGACTCAGTGTCATGAATTTCAGAATTCCATCCTGAAATATGTGGTCATTCCATGACTCAGTGTTTCCTCCAAGGCACTGCTGGAAATGTGCTGCAGAAATTCATATGCTTCTGCCTGATACTGTGAGTAGGGATGGAGTCAGGAAGCTATTAACACAGGGAGATCAGGCCCATCTCTGTAAAGGAGTGGTGTCAGCAGTCCACACAGAAGAGATACTTCTGCTTTGGACCCCAGTAACTGTTAAGTGACTGAGCCATGAATCCCACTTAGAGGCTAGAGGGAGCCCTACAGAGCCCTATAGAGCCTTATATCTTTTCTCTCATAGGGAAGATCCTAATATCTACACAGGGACTGAGAAAAATCACTTTCCACATTCCTCCTACATCCTGTGACCATGGTCTCACCTTGCAGCCGTCCAGTGGCACCTTCTTCCAGCCCCTGGCTTGGCATCCTGTTTGCCTGGGCTCTGTGCCCCATGCCTGACTCACCTTTTCCTCTGGGAATGACAGGAGGAAGGTGGGTAGACCAGACATAAGATTGGTGACTATTGTAAATATTCCTGGATGTGCCAGGAGCAGGCATCAACTTTGACTCTATCATGTGGTATGTCATGGGAAGCCACAGGATCCTAGGAACAGCCATCCAGCCTCACCTGGGGAAGGGGACATAGCAGCATCTGGAGCAGCTTGCAGAGAATGAACACTTCTCTTTAACCCTTTGTCTGGTGGCTGATGCCTTGAAGCATGGAAGTTTATATTCCTTGTAAGTGTTCACTTTGTCTAGTGCAGCTCTCTGTATATTTTCATTAACTGTTTAAAGCTTTAATCCACTGTTGGTTCCTACTAGATTCATGGCCTCAGCATCATCCCAGGGCACAGGATCCCACAGGTTACTGAGATGCTGTATGCAGAAATTATCCCCAATAATTTGGTACTGTTGTTATTATTTGCTCACACTGTGACTGTGTGCCCCTAAGGTGCTGTTGCTTTGGAAACAGGGAGCAGTATTTTCCCAGCAGCCTTTCCTTCCTGGGGGAAAATCTCTGGGGAAGAGCAGGCAGGAGCAAACTTCATCTTCTCCAGCCCATCATGTACTCACAACGTGAAGCCTCGTTCCACCTGGTTGTGCTTGCTCCATTACAGAGATGTAGTTCTGGGGCTGTTTGCATCTTTGTATGGAGATGCTGCTGTCTTCTGCTTGCAGTTTCTGCTTCCCCTGCTCCTTTTTCTGCCTCACACCACTTTGGGAGCTTAGCAGAAGCAAGCTGGGTGCACAATGCGATATTTGCAGGGGTTTTACTCTGTGGCCAGTGTGGGGGCCTCAGAGCCCTTTCCTGAGGTGAAGTGTTTGTAGAGAAGCACAGCTTCTGAAGCAGTTGTTGCCTGGTCACAGGGACCATACTATTGCCATATTTCCCTCACCTCTGGAAGGCTGGGCCTTCTCTCCAGTGCTATTCCTCCTCCTTCATGGGCTCTGCTGCCCTGCTGACTGGAGCTGGCACAGTGACATGGCTGCTTGCCTGGGGTCTTTTCTTAATCCTTTGTAGCTTTACAAACCACCAGCCTTGTTTTCAGCACCGGCTCAGGTCTCTTTTCACAGATCACTGCTTGTGTCCCTGGGTCTCCTCCCAAAATATATCTGAAGGTCAGTGTTCTCCCACACGTGAGGCAGATGGTGGCCATCAGCAAGGGGACAGAGAGGAAACATGAGGAGTGGTGCAAGAGCTACAGTATGTGTGCCTGCTCCAAGGAGCCCATCCCAGAAGCTGCATCCTTTTGAGTCCTGACAGCGCTGGGGCAGAGGGGCTTGCAGCAATTTCCTTGCTGAAACACAGGTTTGGATAAACCACACCTGTGTCCACCAGCGTGTGTGTGACCTTGCTATTGTGCTTATGATGCTGCAGCTGAGCAGGTCATCTGCAAGTAGCCATGATAACTTGCTTAAATCCTTATTCCAGTTCTTGTGTTAGAAGTGCTGGGACAGCAGCCCCTGTTTCCTCTCAGCTTCTGTCCCCTCCCCCCCTTCCTTTGTCCCATCCCCATGGTTGAAGCCCCTGCTCTGCCACCCCTTTTCCCCTCCCTAGGGCTGCTGTTCACCCCATCCCCTCCTGTCCTGGCAGGCTCTGCATGCTGGGTGACAGGAAAGGGTAGACTCTCCAGGATAGTGATGCTGAGAATATAGTCATTAATGGGACTCTTGAAACCCAGATGTCCTTTCTGAACACCGGTAATTTGTTTTTAATGAAAAACCATGCAGTGACCCTGAACAAATGAATTTCCTTTATAAGAAGTCTATGTGCAATTACCCGACTAAAGGGACCTGAAAACACTGACATTCAAAACTGGGCTTTGAAAAGAAAGGCATAAAAAATAGCAATGCTGTCATTAGCAATCTTTTATCTAGGAGAAGATGCTTGCTCTAACTTGTGAAGGAGAAGGGGATGATATTGCAAACAAAACACGTGATTTCCAAATTCATTTTTTCATTTCAGCTGGCAGGTATTGATGCTCAGGAGCAGTAAGGTTGTGTGACTTCTTCCTGTTGGGGCTGTTCCTCACACTGAGTCTGCAAGGGATAGCACCCTCCCTCAGTCCACTGGCACCCAGCCTGCAGCAAGAGGTGCAGGGGGCCAGAGTGCCAGCCTTGTGTCGTGGAGGGGTTAGGAGGCAGATATTTGGATGAGTGGGACTACCAGGATCCAGTCTGTAGAGACTGGTGGAATTTGGATCCACTGGCACACTGAAGACTTTATTCATAGGGTTTTTTTTTAGCTATTGTTTTTCTGTTCTGGCTCTACTTTTGCCAAAATTTTGCAACAGCATCTTGTAATCTCATGACAATATTTAGGAAATAAAAGAGAAGCAGCTGAGAGATAAAATGCCTAAAACCAGGGGCAGAGAAACCCAGTTGCAGTATGTGGAATGTCAGAGGGCATCAGTGAACAAGATCCTCTTCTGTTTTACAGCATAATGCTGGAACTGCTTTGTACTTGAACACTGACATTGTTCTGGCCAGTGAGAGTAAAAGAGATTCTGGCACTTTATGCTAGATGGACCTAAAGAAAATGAAGAATAAACCTTAACAAATCTTTGGTGAAGCAGAAAGTTTACAAGTCACCTCCTCAGAGCTTGAAAGTGACTCCCCAGTGTGCCATCTGTTCCACCTGCTTCATGCCACTGTGGTAGCTTGGATGGGTTATGTGTGTTTGGGTTATAGGAGGCTGTGCCTTTCTGACAGCTCATGCAGCTCAAACCCAAACCCAAATGTCCCCAAAAGACGAATTTAGCCCCTGCAGATGCACACAAAAACATCCAAGGCTTCAATACCACAGTCAGAAGACCTGCTACCAAAGGGCAGAAGTGCTGACATGGCCTTCTCTGGTTGTGCACATTTTTTGCATTTCTTCCCAAGTCTGGGGCTGTTCCACAGAAGTGTCTCCCCACCCTTTTGTAGTCTTAGAAGACAAATCCCAGAGAAGTTTCATCGCCTATGATGGAGTATGTGATGTGCCATCACAAGTATCTTGGGGCAAACTGCAAACCAGCTGACAAATTATTCCCTTAATTAATAATGAAGCAGTTAAGTAAATGGTATATGTTTATCCTCTGCTCATTTATGTTTTGAATGAGGGTCTGCAGAATCTTGGAAGTCTAGAGAAATTCTTTGGTTCTCATCTGTCAGGAATGTAATTAACGTGCTTGCACAGATTATGGCTAAAATCTATATGGTTTTCAATTTGATGTTGTGAGATATTATTTAATTGAATTAAATTAGAAATTATGCTGAAGAGGGCAGGAAGATGAAATGCTGAAAAGCCTACAGCCTTTGGATCTACTGATCCATCTTCCCCTTGCAGAGCAATCCTCACCTGGGGTCAGTTCAGCCCTCCACTCTTTACTCCAGCTGAGGATGTGGTCCCCAGGGTCCCATGCATGGCAAAGGCAGAATGCTCTGCTTTTCTGGGCCTCTCTGCTCTGTCCATAATTTTTGCCTCCTCCTGTCGAGGTAAGAAATTGTGCATATCTAAACATAAGTAAGCAAGGTGAAGTGTGTATAAACAAAGAGGTCTGTATTTAGGAGTGAGGAGGAGGAGAGAAAACATATTGTATTGCTCCACTCTTTGGAAATTTCTATGCATTTGTAATAACAAAATTACCATAATTTGCTCGTTAACGCAGCTAGATCAGTCAAGCATTGTTCCAAACATGCAGAGGCTGCCTCTCGCTCTAGGTCTGCCAGTGAGTTAAGCACGGTAGAAATTAGCATGCAAATAGCCCTAATTCGGCCGAGCTGTCAGATCCACATTCAGCTGCTTGTTGCCTTTGAAATCCCTGACAGGAGGGGCTCAGGAAAGCCCATCCTCCAGAAGATCCAGCCAGAAGAGTACCGAGGGGGCACCTCCTGAGTGACAGTTTGGCTGCCTTCAGTCAAATCCATCTATCTCGTCAGCCAGCAGTGGTGACACCGGGGGCCATAGGTTGGGGTGCATCTTCCAGCCAGACCTTCATGCCAAAACTGTCCCCTCCCCACCCCAGGATGGTGCCAGAGTTTGGGGCTCCAGCGGCTGAGTGATGTTGCCCTTGGGATAGGGAAGTGCTCTGTTCAGATACCAGTGTTCAAGTTAAGCTGCTCCTTGGATCAAAGAATGTTAAGGTTGGGGTTTTTTTAGTATTGAGGGACGGAAACCATGGCTTGTGTTAATTTCTTCTGGAGCCTTAGCCAAGACTCCCGGGTTGTCTTGGCTACAAAGCTCATGGAGCATCACTGCAGAGGATGGTGCTCTCAGCAGTGATGGGATGCTGCTGCATCGTATCTGCCCGTGGTCCCTGAAGATGGGNATCCCCAGAAGGGAACCATGGTACCATTCCCTCTCTAAGGTACTCACAGGGAGACCCTGGTGGCAGCTGGGAATGGTTCTCTGTTGATGATCATTCAGTGTTACGGGTCCAATGTGCTGCCCGCCTTTAAACAAGATCGGTGGTTATAAAAGCAATAGTGAGAATTTAATAAGTCTTCTGTTGCTGGTTTGTTTCTTTTCTTTTAAAGGGAGGTTATGTTTCTAAACATTTTTCTGTCCTCTGCAATACAGTGATTTTGAGACCCTTTGTGCTGGCAGCTACAAGAAATGGCCCCAAAATATCTAGAGCCAGAAATTTAAAGATGATGTGTTAAAAGCTCAGTAATGCACTTTGTAGGACCTGGCACATGGGTCTGATTTTAAGAGTTTGCCATATGCAAGATGAGTTCGCCCCTACCCTGGCAGCTCCCAGGGTCTCCTCTGGGCACTAAGGACACTCCCCCAGTATGTGGAGGGTGCAGGGGCGCGCTGAAGTCCTCCTTTGCAAAAGCAGGAGCAGCTTTATAGAGAGTTTGCTAGTAGATCATTGTTCTGCTGGCTCTCAAAGACAGCAGTGACAATGGCTGCCCCGGTGATGCACCCTCAATGTGCTGGCTGTGACAGCTTGGTGTCCAGCCAGACATGGCATGCTGAAGGTGAGGCACACTGCTGCATCCTCTGCATTTCATGGGTCCGCTCCTGTTTGCTCTTGTTTCTTCATTTCAGACATCTGTCCTTTGGTGAAAACTCAATAAGGAAAAGCTAACTGTCATTAGAAAACCATGAGACCTACATTAGATCTGATTTTGGAAAGTTGCGGTTTGGATTAGTGTAGCAGAGCTATGAGAGTGGTAAGACATTGCACAGGGTGCCCAGAGCAGCTGTGGCTGCCACATCTCTGGAAGTGTCCAAGGCTAGGTTGGAGGGGCTTGGAGTAACCTGG
Organism: Phainopepla nitens; assembly: GCA_013400175.1. Lineage (NCBI taxonomy): Eukaryota > Metazoa > Chordata > Aves > Passeriformes > Bombycillidae > Phainopepla > Phainopepla nitens. Next base: position 96,824 of record VXBQ01003790.1, on the reverse strand, counting down.
GATAGTGGAATGGTATAGTGCCTGGTGTAGTCCCATGTAAGGTGTTGGGACTTTAAGGAACTTAAAGGTTCCATCCAATCCAAACCATTCTATTATTCTGTGATTCTGTGATTCAAGAGCCCAGTATTCTGAGCCTCACATAGCATTGCCTATGAGCAGGGAAGGAACAGCTAGAGCTGACCTGGACTTGCAGGGCTGAACTCAACCATCTTGGACATGGTATGGTTTCTCAGAGGAGAGAAATAGCCATGTGAGAGCACACAACACAGATTATAATTCCTGAGCATTCTGTTTTTCATGCTTGTGTCTCCTTTGTGTTACGTCAGCACACAGAGTTAAAAAAAAAATTGAAGATTGCAAAAGTGTCGTGGTTGAGAACAGCAAGTTTTTAAAGCTTTGGGCCCTGTGAAGTGCCCAGCAGCTGTCAGGGCTGCCAGCTGTGGCTCAGGTGTCAGATGACCTTACATGTGGGGTGTGTGGAGCAGCCAGACCAGCCATCAAATCAATCAGGCAGTTTCCAGAGAGACAAGTTGTGTTTGACAATGAGCAAATGCTGAGATCCCCAAAGTAAGAAGAGTGGAAAGCACTTCATGGCCCGCTGTGTCCATGAGCAGGAGAGAGACACGGCTGCTCTTTTCCTGCCATACCATACAGCATGGCAACTGGTAACAGTGATGGGAGAGTAAAGTGTATGTTCCCATCACATCTGAGCTCGACAGCCCAACTGTCCAGTGCTTCCATGTGGTGAGGGTTGGGATGATGCGTTTTCTTTCCTCCTGAGCATTAGACCCTGGCTAGCCCACCTCTTGCTGAGATCCTTGTCTCAAGAGGGGGCTTCTCATGTGCTATCCCCAGCCTGGGCTTCTGTATGCACTGAGTGATGTGCCTAGCTCAGGGTGACAGAGGTTCAATATCTGCCCAGCTTCCAGGTGACAGGAAGTTGGCCTGCAATGAGATGGAAGTCTCCTGCTTCCAGCATTTTTGTGGTTAAGGGAATGCTGCAGACTAGATCAAAACATCCCCAGCTCCCTGAACACTGCCCTCTGCCATGGGAAGATGACTCCTGTAGAGGTTTTGGGGAACATTGCAGCTATTCTCCTGCGGGCTGTTGTTTGTGAATAGTCTTTTTGCCACTTGCCCAACTTGTTTTCTGAGATAGTTAGGTTTGACTTCTTTATGGTTTTTGCTGTAGAGGTTTGCTTGCAGTTAGGACTGTTTGAACATAGAACATCTGCCCTGTGGTAAACTCCCGTTCTCAGAACTGATGCCTATGGCACAAACCGAAATGAAATGCTTTGATAATAAAGTATTCTCTTCCCAGGGTTTTCTGGATTCCTTGAGACTTTATCAAACCAAGAGAAAACGCTTAGATGGTACAATAGATTGCAGTGCAGTGCAAGTCAATGTAATGTGATCAGTGCAAAAGAAATAAAATGGGGTAACAGAAAGGAAGCAAAATTGAGTGAGAACTTTTAATCAAAACAACATACAGTAGTAAAAGTGAAGGAAGGTGCTCCAAGAACTGCAGCAACTGGACAGAGCAGCATATCGGGCAGCTCTGGTATTGAGGCTCTGCACATGGCCAAGTGTGGCTTGCTGATCTTGATATCACTATTGGCAGGGCAGCTTCTTGCTGCTAGCTCCACCTGGGATCCCAAGAGTCTGCATGCCAGTGGCTGAGGGAGAGGGGAGTCTACTCTACAGGGGCAGCTGAGAGAGGGAAGGGGCAATTAATTGCAATGCCATCTTATATTCGAATGAGTTGGGCAATTGTCCTCCGATATAGAGAAATAAATCTCTCCTAATGCAGTTCCAATATGGTTGCTCTGTGGCACCACCTACCTTTGTTGTTTAAAGTTAAATACCTTTGTGTACAAAAGTTTAAAGTGCATAGCTAAAACCTATGTGCTTGCAGTAATTGCAGATGTAAATCTTTTTGTCATCCTGCAAAGACTAGGTGAGGTATTTCATAAATATGTCAGAAGCAGCATTAAAATTTTATGGCAGGCAGCACGGGTCGAGAATACTACAGTGACTTCTCAGCAAGGTACGTCCACCTTAACCCACAACTCATTAGTCATTGATGGGATTTCTGTGCCTTGTAGTTTCTTGGAAATACAGTAGTGTTACAAAAATCTGCATGTTACTGTTTTCTTATAATATGACAGCCCACTCAGAACCACTAAAATACTACATCTTTGACCAGTGTTGGCTAATGTAAAGATAAAATAAGGGAGAAGGACTGGCCAAACTGTATGATCATAGAATTATATACAACCTTCATTAGACGTTAATTGGCAGTCTTGATGGGACTAGGAACTTTGGAGAAATGCTCTCTGAATGTGACTGAGTGCCTTCCAAGCACAACTGTGATAAACTTCTCCTTGGCTGATGTGCAGGAGCAATTAGCCAAAGTAGAGGCTAATTTCATTTTGGAATCACATGTGTGAAAATTCAGGGGATGACTGCACCTCAGCCACTATCTGAAGGATTAATCAATGACTGCAAGATGGGACAGACATGGACTGGATGTGCTTTTGGTGAGTGTGAGCATATGAGGAGTCATAGATGATTTTAAGTGATCTATTGATCCACTTACAGCAGATTTGCCAGTGCATTTACAAGCCTGCATGTGTAAGGAACATGCACATATCTGTGTGTCCATTTTGGCAGATCTTTGTTAGTGTATGTGTGCCTGTCGTTATACATGGGGTGTGTTTCTATACACGTACCCTTGCTGCTGCAGTCCCTGATATCCCAGGAAAATACTGCCTGGTCCCCTTGCCAGTGGCTCTGTATGCAATGCTCCAACTGCTTTGTGAGCAGAACTTGGGTTTTGCCCCCAGCATTTGTCCAAGTGGCATCCAGCTGGATAGCTGTGATAGTGTCCATAGGTAAATGAACATGAAGTCTATAGTTTTGTATATTTATTTATATAAATGTATATATTGTAGCTTCTTGGGTAAAAAGACAAGTGGGTTGTTCCTCCTGCTTTTAGGAGAGAAAATAGTTCTAACAAACAAAAGTATTCCTCTGTTTGTTCAGATATGTTTAAGGAGAGTATTGCAGGTGCTCAGTGGCCAAAGCAGTCTGGCTTATACTACTGGCTCCTGTAATTAACAGTTATTGCTGCATTTTCAGTTCTTCCTACAGGCAGAATGCTGGCTAATTATTAGTTCAGATTGGTGGCACTACCTAGGGTGCTGTGAATGTCAGTGTCTCAGGATTGGCCTGATGGTTGCAGCACATCACAGCTCCAGACACTCTGTCTTGGCTAAAGGTGGATGAAATGTTTGATGTAGTTTTGTCATGTTGTGTTGAAAGAGCATGGGTAAAAGTCTTACTGCTCTAAGGATTCCCCGTTTGTCAGGGTTTTTTTCTATTTAAGATCAACAAGTGAGGGTTTTGTTCTGTTTAAGAAAAATTTTACTTGAAAACCATTTGTGAGGGCTGTTCTTTTTCTGAAATCTATTATTTTCAATTCCATCATTGGAATAAAAAAGGCTGGGGGCAGGATATTAATTGTACAGAAAGCATTTCCACTTTTCCATTATTAATGCTTTTTCACTTCTTTCCTGTGAGAATAAATAGGTTGCTGGATACAATGCCAGGTAAGTGCAGGTTCAATGAGGAGAGCAGCTTCCCATTCTGATGCAGAGGACCTCAGATGTGTTGAAAGGCAGCTTCCTTTTTTTGAAACTACTCACTGAAGGGGTTTTCCAAAATGACATTTTTCTGCCCCCTTGGAAAACATTTCTTTTTATTAAAGGTTCTTCCCACCACAAGCCATGCTAGCCCAAGTACCATGTGAGCTCAGGGCGTTTTGCTCAGAGTGAAGATCCGTCTCTTTGGGGTGACGTATGCATTGCTTGCAGGAATGGGCACAAGAGTGGTACTGAAAGGGGTGTGTTGGCTCCCCAGCTGCCAGATCCTTCCAGGGGATGACTGCAGCATCCATTGCCACATGTTGGATGTGTCATTCATCCTGGCATAGTTTCTGCTAACACAATCTTGAGAACATTCTCCAAGCCTGCCCTTTGAAGATTCATCTAAGAATCCCACTGGCTTGTCCTAGATATTAGCTGGTTATTACCCTGGGTATCTTCACTGAGACAAATTGGGTGGATCATGGAAGACTTTTGCTAGGTGCAGTGTGTTTTCCTGCTCAGCTTCTTCCCAGGACACTGTTTCTGAAATACCTGCTTTCTTGCAGTAGGGCTGTAGTTTGGTAATTTTCCCCCATTTTTTGGCACTTCTGTAGCATGTAGATTGCTTGGCCTAGAGGAGGCAAGTTAGCAGCCAAGTGTCCTTAGTCTGTAGAGTCGAAAGCAGAGTGATCCATTTCCTTCCTCCTGTGGGACTTCTGCACAAAGAGCAGATGAGGGACCAGGAGAATACCTGGCAGATGACTGGTAGTTAGCCTGTGGCAAGCCCTTGGTTGCTACTCCCCCAAGTTAAATGCAGCAGATATTTTTAGATTAGAGCAATGTATATCTCTGATCCTGCTGTTTGCTAATGAATGCTGAAATTAGAAGAAAGTCCAAGATTCAATCAAAACAAAAGCCAACAATAAAAATTACTGTGGAGTTTTCTTCAAAGGTACAGTTCTTTCTTCTTTTCAAAATTATGGTTAGTTTACTATTGAGATTTTTGGTTTAATTTTCTCTTTTTTTAGCCTTACTGAACTCAATTGGAAAATTCAGTATTTCTCTGAATTTAAAAGGAAAATATTTGTTTGGAAAACAACTGATTAAAAAAAAACCAAACAAAACAACCCCAAGTCCATGACCAAGAATTTTATCTGAATTGTCACAAATTGTCAAAAATATGTTAGTGATGTGAAACATTTTTTTCATGTGATATGGAGTATCAAGTGAAAGGTTTTCCCCACCTCACTTGTTCCTGGAGAAAACTTCTAACAGAATGAGTCCTGTGAGTGAGCTTCAGAGTGTTTCCCCGACAGGACTGCAAACCTCATTCTCTCTGACCATAAGCCCCTGCAATGGCTTGGTGTGGAGAGGAAAGTTCATTTTACTAGGGAAAACCATGCTGTTGTTCTCTGCTGAGAGCCCAGACCCTTTTCCTGCCCTTCAGGGTCCCCCTCAGCTGTTTGTCCCCCTGACTTTATGTGGGATAATGCCTGAACTGCTGGATCATGAATCTATCTCTGGGGTGGTTCACCCAGGGTGACGAGAAGCTTCAGCTTTGATTTATATCCTCCAGCTCAGGCAGTGGCTGGTCGTGTGGCAGGCAGAACTTTGATGTAACAGATTTCCAGGCTGTGTTTGGATAGCTGCTGCCTCACAGAGTCAGCCAGTGATGTGTGGGTGTGAACACATGGCTCAGTGCAGTGCTTATGCCTGCTCCTCATGCAGTCAAGCATGTCTTTGCTTACCAGGGTAATGATTGTTATTGGAATTCACCGAAGAAATCTATGATCCATGTGATTACTTCCTCAAAATAAAACAATAGAAAACAAATAAAAGTCATGAGAATGTTAATTTTAAAAAGTTACCGTAAGATCCCTCGGCAGAAGGGAAAGATAGAGGCACCAGGAGTTTGGACTAACAGGGAGATGGGTTTGTCTGCAGGAAACTAATCCAGGGACAAATACAGCAGATTGTTTTTAAACTTATCCAAAACCCCCAGAATCAGTGTTGAAGATGTTGCTGCTCTGGCCTAACTCTGCATTTTGTCTCCCGACCTTCTGTTCTTGTCTGTTAAGCAGTTGTGTTTATTGAGTACTGTTTTTCCTGGTTTGTTTTCATTTCTTGCCAAATGGAAGGTCTGAGCAACACATTGTCCTAAATGCAGAGCTTGGTTAACAAAAAGGCCCAGCAGTGGACATTAGTGGAGAAATCAGTGGCTGCAACAACTCTGGCAGGAGGAATGGCACAGCTTCTTGGGAATGGTCACTTTCCCTGTTGGGTGACAGGTGGGAGCTGTCACATGGCTGTGCAGGGAGGAAGATGCGTTGCATCACCTGCATGTTATATCACCTGCAGTTACATCAGCCGCGTGTTGTATTACTAGTAACTGTTACATGGGTAACAAGAATCTACCCCCACGTTCCTGATGGCTTCTCCATGTCCCAAATGCTTGTGCAAAAACCTGGTGTCTGAGAAAAATCAGCAAAAAGTGTCCAAACCTGTGTCTGTCTGCATGTAGCTGGCTCTTTGTCTTGGTCTGAATGACAGGTGCCTGTCAAGGAAGGTGGGAACCTGCTTTGGAATGGAGGATATGACCTCCTACCCTCCAAATTATTATGACTTCGAAATGACGGGGCTGTCAGGCAAAGACGGGGGAAAAGAAAAAACAACTCTTTACTATTATATAAAATATAATGTATCTATATATAGAACAAGGCAAACAAACAACACCAGCGGCACCAACAGAAGGCAAAACCAGAAACCCAACCTCAGCCTCTCCCGACCTCAGGTGCCTTCCGCGGGGTGCAGTTCCGGGCACGGCCGCCAGGGGCGCTGCTGGCTCCCGGCCGGCAGAGGCTGCACTGATTCCCCCGCGCCTGCAGGGGGCGCTGTGCCGCGGGCTCGGCCGTGTCTCCCCACACGGGCATGGCGGGTGAGCCAGCAGGAGAGGTAGGAAAGTGTTCCGTGAAGCTGCTGTGGTGACAGAAAAGGGGCTTCCTTGGCAAACTCATGGCGAGCAGCTAGTCTTAGCACTCCACTGGCTGCTGAAATGCACCGTAGCAGGAACCTCAGGCTGGAACAGCAGAGGCGAGCACACTTGGGGTGGCAAAACGAAGTGTAGCAAAAAGTCTGAAGCCGTGCCAGGAGCTGTGGGGGTCTGAGCAGACACAGGGTGTTGGTAAAGTGTAGCAAGAAGCCCGAAGCAGTGGCAGAAAACAGCGGGGCTGGACAGTGCCAGCCAGGCTCCCAAAGCAGCCGGGAGACACTCCAGAGGGTGGAGGAGGTTGGAGTCCCAGATTTTCCCCTGAGGCACCTGAGGACATGGTGAGAGTCATTTCCAGTGTTGAAAAGGTCCCAGTTCAATGGCTGCTCCTATGAGCAAAGGCTTACCGAAAGTAAGGAGAAACAGTGAAGGGTAGAACTCTTCTCCCCGCAGCAGCAGCCTGGCACCAAGACCAGAGTGAACGAGCGAGCTAAGGCTGAGCCCAGTCCTTCAACCTCAGCCTAAATCTTGCAGTATCTGTGCATTTCCCAAGAGAAAGCCTCCCCAACTAAGAGATGACAGCAAACTGCACCCCTTCTCCTCCTCCCAGCCACATCTTCTAAGTATCATAGTTATCATCTCTAAGGCAACAAATAGGAGGAAATTCCCTGAGAGAAAGTAGAAAAAAAAAGTAAAATCCTAACCTCCAACGTTCTTGTTGAGCTGTACTGGCTCTGGAGCTTCTGATTCATGAGGTCTTCTGAGATTTCAGTGTTATACTTAG
>VXBQ01003790.1:67857-83131 GCA_013400175.1 Phainopepla nitens | reverse complement strand
AAAAAAAAAGAGAAAGAAATGTGAATTTTCATTCTGCAGCAAGTCCTAAAGATGAACTCACCACTTCAGTTCAGTCTGGTCACAGAACTGGGGGGAAATAGAGTTTCCTGGAGAGGGAATCCCATTGTCTGACCACGGGTAGGTCCAAGTACAGTGGTATGATCTGGTCAAGAATGTGTCTGCAATCAGCCACAGTTCTATGGGTCAGATGTCTCTTGTGCCTTGCAGAGATCCCTCTTATCTGCAGCTCTGCCTTTGTCACTGGAAGCCTGATCCTGCAATCCCTTCTCCCTAGTGCCTGCTAATCCCAGTGGTAGTTAAGGGCAAGTAGGAGTCTGTGGCAGGGCCTTTAAAACCTGCCTCAAGTCTCTCTGCTCACCAAGCAGGTGCTGTGTGATGAGCCTGGGCACACGCAGTGGAGAATAGGTTAATTTGAACTATATCCAGGATGCTTCCACTCCTCTCAGGAGTATACGTGAGTGCATTCAGTAATTCTCTCCTGAGAACAAGCTCTGGCAGTATCGGCCTCAGAGCAGAAACCTTGACAAAATTAATCAGGACTGGTACATTGCCTGACACAGTTTGTTTTACAAAGTCCTGCTCCTTTCACTGAGATGAAAGTGTAATACTATAAGAACTTAGCAGCACCTACGTTCAATTAATTCCCTGTGCTGGCAAGGAAGAATTGCACCACAGCAATCACACAAGTCTGAGACTTGTGAAAGAGGAATTAAAAGGAGAAACACCATGATTTGCAAGTGGAGGAAAGGATACTTGGATTGAAAAATTGTATTTGAGGGAGAGTAAAGAGAGAGAGAAGAGATGGTGAGAAAGCTTTGGTTTTTAGTCCCCAGTCTTTGTCCTGTATGTGTGGAGCAGCAGGGAGGGGTGTGAGGTGGTGTCTTCAGGGGAAGGCAGAACCATATTCATGCAGACACTGGGAATTGGTTGTCTGGCCCCAGTAGAGCACCAGCTACTCACCATTACCCTGCTGTCTGCTCTGCCCTTGCTTTGGTGCTTCTCACTTCTCTACACCAGCACCAAGCCTCTTCTGCCCTAGCTGTTGTGAAACCAATGAAGATGGGAGACTGTGCTCCCTCCTCTCTGGGCAGTCCCAAATGCTGTGCCCCATGGCTTCTGGGGAAGAGCAGACAATCATGCCATGGTCCTCCAGAATGGTCAACAGAAGCATGGCCAGAAGACCTCAGTTGTCTGCTGCAGCTCTTGCATCCTGCATCAGCCCTGGTGGCACCCACACCTCTCTTGGTGTCAGACATGACCAAGTTTGCTGTGGGGGATGACTCAGTCCCACCTCGACCACAGCAAGAGGACAGACCCCAAGTTCCTGGAGGAATGTGCTGGGAAGTGGACATAAACCCTGGCCCCTTGTGTGGTCTGGCTTAGTGGCTGAAGTAATGTCTCCATCTCAAAGCCAAAGAGCTGAGGGAAGGAACATCTTTTTCCTTTCCTTTTTTCCCACATTGTCCTCCCAGTGACCTGGCAGCAGTACAGTGCAGGGATGCACACAGAGGCACATGCACGAGCACATGGGAGACAAACGTGCATGTCTGGGGCTCGGGCTGTGTTACTGTTGGCACATAATGGTGCACACCAGCATAGGAACAGCTCAACATGTGCATGCTGAGGGCAGATAACAGCAACACTGTCTAATGAAGAACAGCAGTTCAGTTTTGTGCTGGCTTGTAGCATTTGGCTCAGTCCTGCTCACTGTGGGTTCTGTTTGATGCAGAGTCCTTGCTCAAACACAGATGTGGTCCCTGCGTGCTGGCTGGGAGGGTTCAGCTGCCCCACTGCAGTGCCACCAGTGCTGGCAGGGCATCATGCAAGGGCAGGACTTGGAGCCTCTCAATTAGGATTAGATTCAATTCCTCTGTGGGATTCTGTGGAAAGATTAGAGAACAAGTAGGCACAAGAAATGACTGTGTCAAGAAATAAATTGATGATAGTATGAATTAGAAAGGAAAAATGACAGAAGGATGGACTAGTCTGTTCTGGATGGGGGCATAGTGACAGGAAGAGTGAGTGCTTTCATTTTTCACTTTAAATACAAGCTTCTTTGATTGCATAGCTGAAAGGCAAACTGACAAAATCTAACTTGAGAGAAATGTAAGGCCTTTGGAATGCATGGGAGAAATATTGGGCTTTTTGTAGCTGCATTGAGTCAGAGCAGCAGCAGAGGGAGAGAGAGTGGGAAAACAAAGGCTCTGACCCCTGAAAGACCCCATTTACCCCAAAACCTCAGAAAGCACTGCATCCAGCTCTGGTGGGACCCACACACTGCTCCATGAGTCAGGGTGAAATTGTTTGGTGCTGCTGGCTCACTTCTGTGTGTTTTTCACCCCTCTGCCTGAGCTGAGCTGCCATGGCTAGCACTAGTGCTGGTGCCAGTGGGGACTGGGATCTCTGCTGACCCCCACCACTGCCTGCTTCACATTGACCTCCTGGTGCTGTGATGGGTGAGGACAGCAGTTCCACCTGCCTCTTCACTGGCCTGTGAGCTGTTTTACCTCAAGGTACTGCCTGCCATGATCCCCAAGGACATCCCCAGACATGCAGCTGGGTTGGCCATGAGGGTACATGGGCCAGCAAACTGGGCACCCCCAAGAGGGCAGCCCCTAAAGAACATCCCCAAAACCCCAGCTAGACATGGCATGCACATTTCAAAGTCTAATGAGCTGTTAACTTTTGCCTTTCCTCATTCAAGAGTGGCCAGTTCGACTCGGAAAGGTTTCTGTGCTTTCAATGGCCTGAGTTTGGCTGGGATACAAAGTATACAGCATTTAATTTTAGGCTACCCGTGAGAATGGTTTTCACTGTCCTTGAGAAGCTTTCCAGTATTCTCCAGGAAATATAGTTCCTGAGGCTGGGGCTCCTTAATATGATGTCAGTTATCTGGAAGAAGACTACCCGTCCAGCCCAGGATAGCAGTCGTGATGCCCTCAGCAGATAACAAAAGACTACACTTGTGTGAACATAAATGAAATTATGACCTGCTGAAGGGATCTGCTTTAACACCATTGGCTATGGCTTAATTTTTTTTAACTTTTACTAAATAAACCTAGGTCAGATTGGCTCCTGCCTAGGAGTTTGTATATAGACATCTTTGCAAGTGTTTATCCTGGCCAATGACTTCACAGACTCTCTTGAATTATTCTTGTCTACAGTAAAACTATCTTTCTAGTCAGCTAGGACCACGCTCCTGAAAATTGCTTTATTTCATTTAAACACAGCCCTTTGCAGTGGGTTTGTCTGATTTTGGATGTCTGGGTCACTAAGGACGCAACTGAGGACAACACAGACCCACACACTGTGTCCAAGCTCCTGTTTTGCCACAGCACTGTGCAGGAGACACATTCCAGTAGCCAAAGTCCTCTGTTTCTAGCCCCTCAGGGCTGCCGAAGCAGAGTAGCACATGCTGTGGTAGGACACTGGTCATGATGAAGTTTTCTTCTCTGACCAACTGTGCTGAGCAGTGCATTGCACATACTGGGCAAGAGCAAATGCTGCCTGTGCTCTGTTTTTTGGATGCATCAGCTTGTGCTCTCTTGGAAATGAAAAGCTGGAGGCTGGTGATGAAGCCTGAGCTGATCTCATGATGGGGCACTCTGGACAAAAGCAGCCTAGAAGGAACCGCTGGGCTTGCCTGTCAGATTGATCCTGTTGGACCCACAGCGGTGAGGTAGCCCTGCATTTTGCCAATGGTTAACAACTACTTTCCCTGAGCTTCCTCTTAGGAGTCTGGCTGTGTAATTCTTACTCTGTGCCTGGGAGATTGATCCTGTTGGACCCACAGCGGTGAGGTAGCCCTGCATTTTGCCAATGGTTAACAACTACTTTCCCTGAGCTTCCTCTTAGGAGTCTGGCTGTGTAATTCTTACTCTGTGCCTGGGCTTTTGAAACAGCAGCCCTCAAGTAATCACTCAGGTCATTTTGGAGTGAACAGCAAAGCAATCCTTCAGAGGCTGTACAGTAAGAGGAGATGGCAGGAGGTTCTCCAGCCTCCCAGAAGGGAAGGCTTTTGGCTCAGCACAGAGCATATTACCCACAGCACCAGGCATGCCAGATGGGTTCTCCTTCCAGCTCCAGAGGGTGTGCAGGGCCATGGTGGCAGAACAGTTGGGGCACTGCCACACTCAGGCTATGCCCAGGGTCTAGGCAACAATTGGACCTACAGGAGCAGTGTTTGCTAGAGTCCAGGATGGGAAGTAAATGACCAAAAAATGCACCTTTGACTTCACTGCTGTTGGAGTCCAGGGTGTTACCCTGGCTTCCCTGAATGCCTCGGGCCCCGGGCAAAGGGCTCGGAGGCCTTGGCATGATGCCCAAGACCCTTGTGGGTTTGATTTAAGTCCCTGGAAAAAATTACCATCATTGCAGGAAGAATTACAAGTCACAAAAGATGAGTATAAATTAGACTGTTAGAAAGTAGAAATATGAGTTTGTGACATTGTTATGATAAGAAGTTTAGAGTTAAAATGGAGGATCTTTGCACATGGCATGTCATTTCTTCTTCTTCTTCTTTATGTCATCCATCTTTCAGCCAGGGTGGCATTTCTGGATTGGTTTGTCAGAAAACTGGACAATGTAATGTAAGGGTCACACATTGGAAATTAACAGTAAACATTAAATTATGTAGATTAAACTATAAAAGATAAGACCTGCCCTCTGGGCAGACAGTGTGCCCCTGACCAGCTTGTTAGACAGACCTCTGTAACTTGAGAGAAAATTCCTTAGATAAGAGAGAATAAACAACCTTGAAAACCTCAGAGAATGGCTTCTGCATCTTCTTCAGTGCTCGAGCTGAGAAGAAAAGGAAAATCACAAACTCAAACCACCTGAATGTCCTGTCTGTGGGTGATCTCAAGCTAGGTGACCCCTCAGGTGGCGACAACTGCCACTGATGTTTTCCAAAGGGGTCCACAGTCTCCATGGAGCTCTGGTGGCATCACCTTTTCCGGGTGGGACCAGCTCCTGTGTGCCAGTGAAGCAGCAGAAGTCACTGCCTCTGAGGCAAGTCACACCCAGGGCTGTGAGGATATGCTCAGTGTCTGATATGCTGCTGTCCCGTGTGTGCTGAAGGCAGGAGCCTAGGCTAGAAGGCAGCTCTCAGACAGGGCCACTCATGAAAACAAACCCTACAGCCCTGACTACTCCAGCACTGTTACTCACATTGGCTCCCTGATGCTCATCCAAACCTCCCTGATGGTCTCAAATGAATGTGTCTGAGTACAAGTCCTTCCAGGGGGTGTTCTTCCCCACTGATATGCCTTACATCCCCTGCATGTGAAGCTGTTGACTTGCAGACCAAACTGGTAGCACCTTGAAGAGAGAAAACTCCCTTCCTAGGATAGACTGGAGTTGGTTTCATTGGAGGTGTGCTTGGAAGGCTCCTTAAAACTGGTGCTGGCTGGACAGATTGGTATCTCTCTGGATACCAGTCAAAGAATTCCTCATTCAAACAAATAGTCCAGGTTCCTGCTGATCTTTCGGTAATCATCCTATCTACCAGTGCTTAGCCCTGCAGGACAGAGAATTTTCACCAATATTTTTCAGGCCTTTTCTTGGTAAACAAGAATGCTTTCATTTAAATATTTTGAACGCATGGAGGTTCAACTCCCTCCTTTTAAAAGAAGAGGGGAAAATCAAAGAAGTCAGAGTATGGTAGTGTGTTGGGGTTGGAATATCTTGACTTTCTGTTCTGAAAAGTAATTAACTTTTCTTGGTGAAGTAAATGAAGTTAGTGCTCTGAGTGAAGGAATGGAAGAAGGTATCAAACAGCGAGCAGCAGTGCAGAGCAATTGTAGCCTTCTTCTCCCGCGGAATGCATGAATGCAATTTTCACTTTATTTACCCAGCCTTTATTGAAGCTTTGGCTGGAGAGCTCTCTGCCACCCGTTGTCAGAACGCGGCAAGCTGGCACCTTTCCACCTTTGTCTTGCTCACCGTGGTCTCATCCCTCACAGGCTCCCCCTACTACTACAGCGCCACAGCCCGCGGAGCAGCCGCCCCGGCCGCCGCCGCTGCCTATGACCGCCACTGACGCCGGGGCGCGGGGCACCGGCACCGACAGCACGCGCGTCTGGGACCACCGTGACGAGCCCTCCTGCTGCCACCACGCCAGCCACTCCCAAAGGGAAGGAGAAAGTACCTAGTAGGAACACGATAATTGAAATTTTGCTCCTTAAGCTTGTTGAACTGATTATTGTATTCTTAAACCTGGTTGGGTCCTGAAGTCAAACAGAGAAGCAGGAGGAAGTGGTACTCCTGAGGCTCTGTGTGGTCAAAAAATGTGTGGTAGCTTCATGTTCTTTGCAGCTGCTTTAATCGCCTGCGGGTGCCATGGCTGTATCTGGGGATAAGGAAGAGGTGTGAGCAGCTCCCCTTGGGGCAGCTCCCTCTTGCTGCACACTGAAACAGGCTGTGAGACTCAAGGCAATTTTCTTTTCTTCTTCTTCTTTTTTTTTTCTTTTCTTCCTTTTTCTTTTTTTTTTGTGTGTGGCAAAGAAAAAAATCAGTCTGCTCAATTTTACGCAAGCACACCACTGTAAATATTTGCTTGTTTGTATTACTGTAAGAGTAGCTTAAGCATAAACAGCAACATTGTACAAGTATGAACTCAAAACACATCCAAAAGTGTGTTTTGAAAAAACTGGTGCACTGATTCAAAGAACTCAGTAAGCTTTAAGCAACTTTGAACCAGGTTAACACTCATTGTGGCTGTATTTTGGGCTGATGTTGTTTCTATATAGAGCATTCTATTTGACAGTTGTGTGTGATCATGCTATATGCTGGTATCAAACACATGGGCAACTGAAAGACATAGGCAATTTTGTGATACTTTACTGCTTAATATTCATTTATGTTCATTTGTCATCATATAAACACTGGAACAAATTCACTGGTTTCAAGTTAAGCAGCATCCAGGAAGGAATTCCTAAATAAGAGTTCACACCTTACACAGAGATTGTGTGCTGAATCCCAGTCATGCAAACCCTGAGAGGAAGGCAGAGAAATACTGTGTTTATGATTTTTGTTAAGTGCATGTATTGAGTGGGGTGTACCAGGCATGAGGGCAGCTGCACTCACTTTCCAAGCCAAGCTGAAGGGGAAAGTACTTTTTTTGGGGTGTCTGTACATTTCTGTGAAGGCATTGCAGATTCCAGCACTGTAGTCCAGACATGCCTGAGGGGAATTTTGCCCTGCTAATTCCATATTTCTTTCCTCCTACTTGAATAGGAAGCACTAATAGTCACACGTTTCAATGTGCACCTTGTAAGGGTCTAAATTAAGGGAGCAGAGCAGCTACAGATGACCACTAAGCAGCTACATCAATCACTGCCTCTCCATAGAGCCAGGGGAAGTGCTCATCTCTCCCTGAAGCCTCCCCCTACCCCAGACCAAGGCACAGACAACCTCAGCCACATAAGGATGATGGGCATGACCCCATCCCTTCCCTCCTGAGGGCAGTGGAGAAGCTCCCCAGTCTTTTTGAGATGAAGATCTGGCTGTAGCCTCCTTACTCCCGACCCATCCTTCCTCATCCACACAGAGCTGCCTGGGCTCTGCTGAGGGGTCCTGTTGGTGCTTGCCTGCAGAAAAAAAAGGTTGTTGGTGTCAAACCTGAGATGCACTCCTGTGGAGGAACATTCAAGAAGGTATTCACCAGGTTCCAGCTGTACAAACATTTCTCTGACAGCTCCTGAGTTAACACTATTCTCTTTCCTCTCTTCCTACTTCATCACTTGTGCTGCATATCTGGTATCTGTAGTGGCCACTGATCTGCTGAGAAATTCCCTCTCCCACTCCAGTGGCATCTTCTCATAGTATGGAAATGCAGCCATCCCTTCCGAGTTTCCAGGCCAGATGTGTTCCAATCCCTAGCAGCCATGGAGACATCCAGGTCCCACCAGCTCAGCGACATTTCAGTGTGATGTTCACAGACCCCATCGGGGATTTTAGCCAGAGTCTTTGAAACTAACCCAGAGATAAGTTGTGTGACAAACTTATCAGTGAGATGAATGCCACTTCTAATCTTTCAGCAATTAGTTACTGATACGTGCCTGTTTTTAACAAAAGATAAGTAACAGCATGGAAAAATTACACAAAGAGCCTTCTAAAGGCCTGCTTTGAGTTCATAACCATCTGCATACCCTATGATTGCTTGCACTCCTTGGACAATACTGGAAAGGGCATTTCTGTCCCTGGGACCACAAGCAAGAGCCTCGCCAAGCGGTGCGCGTTGTCTCCACTCTGAGCACCTTCTCTGTGGGCTCAGGAAGGGATGTGTCTGTCCAGTGCCTTTGCTACAGAGATGAGAAACAAGGGTTTGACCACCAGTGCTGGTGATATATCTGGAGGAGAGGTGGGCTGCGTTACACCAGCTGTTGGGACACCATCGGGCCTAGCTAAAACAAGTCTGTGTGCCCAGTGAGGGAACTGCAGCTCATTGGCATGTGGGTCCTTCACCCACTCTGCCTACTCCCCTGCAACCACTTTACTTGTTACTTTTAGTTGTTTCCTCAGCAGCATGGATTGTGTGACATACATTAATTCAGATAACACTGAGAAGACCAAACATGAGATTTCAGCAGATGTTACCATAATCATGCCAGAAGTGCTTGTAGTTGGGCTGGGGACTTAGGAAAGACATGACAGGTGTGTTTCCTCCAAGTGGTGGATGTGTGGATGCCACTGGCTCAAGTGACCCAATGTGCTCAGGCCTGCCTGGCCTCAAGGCTTTCATCAGGGCAGCCCTTGGCCTGCCAGGCGTGGTGGTGGGCTCCATCCTAGGGACTCTGTGGATGCACAGGCAGCTTCTGAGGGGAAACCCAAAACTCCCACCATTGCACATGCGATGCAGGGGCTTGTGGTTGACCCATCTCCCAAAACACAGCAGCCATGGCTCACTCACATCTGCTGGGACATCTTTCTGTCACAAACAGCCAGGACAAGTTAGACCATGGAGTATTCATGCCATGCTGCTGTAAAAGGCACTTCTTGACAGTACTTTCTGTTCTTGGGAATATGTCACTGGAGATTTACAAACTGCTTTCCTCAGAAAGACTTTCTGTCCGTAGTCTTCATTGTGGGAATCTTCCTCCTTGGGGAGCATCTTTGAAAGGCACAGTTGGTAGAAGGTGATCATCTGGGGATGATGGAGGATTGCCTGCTTCCATCTATCCTCTGTGGCCTCACTGTTTCATGGGGGAGGGGTTACTGGGAAGCAAATGACCCTTAGGGGCTGCAAGGAGGGGAGAGAGCCAGCCCAGTGCTGGGGTTTGGGGTGCCCTGCTAATCCTTTACTTCACTGCCTGCAGAGCAGGGAATCATTACTAAACCCTTGCAGAAATCAACCCCACGAAGTGCCTTTAGGCAGTTTCAGCACTGAGCTCTGTAATACACTTGGTTAGATGGAGGGTTTTCCAGCATTTGACAGTGCTTGACACTCCAGCAATAATTTCATCAAATACATTGCTGACACAGGCTAAGAAATTAAATCTGAGAGGTGGAGAGGGATAGTAATGCTGTAAGACTAAATCAATGGAGATTGGAGTGAACTGCATGAACTGACCTGTTGAGGAAACCTTCAGTTAAATGCTGTCAGACTGTGACCATAAAGAGGACACAAAATGTAGTAGACACTGAATTTGTTTATCATCTGTGTCTGAAGATTCAATTAGGGAGATGGTATTGTTCGGCAGCTCTATTGACTGCAGAGCTCTGGATGTCTCAGGACTGGATCAACAGATCAAAAGTTTTCTTTGATCACTGTTGCAGTAGAAAAACACTTGGGTCTCTGGCATCACTTGGGGCCAGAGAGTGACTGTTCATTCCAGAATGTCTGAGAAGTTCTCTGATTGGACTGGAAGGTGGTAGGACAACATCAGTGCTTGAGGCACTTGAGAAAGAGATGGTGAGGAAAGAAACAGCACCAGGGTACATGGAGCTCGCAATCTGTCAGCCCTCCTCGACTCCCTGTGACTGAGTCCTCTTGGTGCTGTAGTGTGAGGGCAGCGCAGAGGAGAGAGTGGCATGGCGGGTGAGGGAGGTGTGATGGCCTCGCTGTGCCAGGTCTTAGCAGTAACTGGATGTTGGTAAATGCTTTGCCATGCTGGTCTTAGCTAATGGGGTTATATTCCTGCTTTTCTTTTTCTTTAGTTTATATATTTTACATATCCTTCAGTATGGAGAAGAGAGGAAGCCATGTTGTGGTTGTGCTTATTTCCAGATGTGGGTACCCATAGTTTCAAGAGCTGTGGCCTGTGGCAGAGTCATCTTGTGTAGCTGTCACTGGCTGCAGCATGGCTCTGGCCGAGTGTCCTTCCCGGTACCATGCTCTTTTCTGCATGCCTGTGCCACTGGGAAGCATGAAGCCCAAGAGGTAGCACAGCACTAGGCTAACCCACCCCATGACTCTGACCCAGCAAACTCTGGAAAAACCTTTTTTTCTTCTGGATTCATTGATGAATTGTTAGAGGACCAACAGCTCTTGGCTAATGTGCCCTGAAGTCTCGCTAAGTGTGCAAGTGGTGGTCACATGTGGGTGTTGTTAGGCAGAGCAGGTCAGGCAGCCTGCACTGACAGAGGCACTGGGCACACATTCCGAGCTGCAGCCAGCTGTGCTCTGGAGGCAGAGTGCTCAGCAGCAGCACAAGGCTGGGGATACCAGCTAGGAAGCCCTGCAGTTCTTCAGACCTGCTCTTGTCACAGGTACATGTTACTGCAGTGTGACAAACAAAAGGATCTGAAAGGATTAAAACCAGTTAGTGTTCTTTTTCTAATGAGACTTGACGTGCAAACCCTGAGTAAAAAGCATGTCAAAGTGGTGCCTGGATTGCTCACCCTGGTGTCACAGCTGGCACAGGTGTCAGCTCCAGCAGCAGCCTCAATCACCAGTCCTGTGAAAGGCTCACAGAATGCAGGAGCCCCAGGGTGGGAGCCAGGCTGAAAGGACTGAGCTGGACACAGCCGCAGCATTGCCGGGTGCGCAGGCAGGCATGTAGGGATCGCTGTCTACACACTTGTGTGTGTAGGCACACTTGAGTATCTCAGAGGCTTGCAGGGGTTGTGGAGAGGTGGATCCTAGTCCTGCATCAGCCCCAGACACTGCCCAGCCAGACCCCTGTGGCCAACATTTCTGGCTGTGCCTTGTCTAAATGAGGTGGGAAAAATGGCCAGTGGACATTTAGACCTGCCTTTCCCTTTGCTCAGCCTGCTGTGGGAAAAGATCTTGTCCTGCTTTTTCACTTTGTGTAGTGGCCTTTGTACATTCCGAAATTACAGGAACTCATTTCATTGTAAATGGAATTCCTTTCCAAGAAAAAAAAAAAGAACAATCTTTTTTTTTTCTTAAAGACAAACTACTATGTATTAGGGACTTCTAGCATCAAAGAAATATGTATCTATTGTATCCACCAAAGTCTGCAATGCCTGCATTGAACCTTACTTCTTTAAAAAGAGAGGAAAAAGAAAGAGAGGGAGAAAAAGAAAAGCCTCCTCACCTTGAAAAGTACATACAAACAAAAAATAACTTACAAAAAAAATCCTAAAAATAACTGTTGAATTGCCTTTGAAAGTAGGGGATAACATCTGTTGCAAAACAGATGAAAAAATGCTTCTTAAAATGTGTATGTTTTGTATTCTTTTTTTCTAGTAGGAAAAGAACAAACTTGAAATCTTGGTGTTTTTTCCTTAGTGCTGTGTGTTGCTTTTGTGTGTTATAATATTTGAATGTAATTACAGCAGTGCCAATTTGCCAAAGACGTCGAACATTATTTTGGGGATTTTGTTTTGGGTTTTGTTTTGGGTAGCAAAAAGGGAGGTGGGCTGGGGAGCAGGGGTGCTAAGGCATGGGTCAAGAAGGAGGGGCTGTTTGAAGGGGTTTTTATCTTTGTTTTTTTTTTCTTTTTTTTTTTTTTAAATTCTTTTTCCTGTCAATACTGGATTTTGTGATTTTATTCTAAGTTAAATGGTTGACTGCAACACTTTTTATTTTTAGATTAGTTGAAGAAACATGCAATAAGATTGGCGTAGTTCAATATCTGTGTGTCTTTTCATGAGAGTGACTGTTACTTGTGGACATTTGGTTTTATGTAACCTTTATGTGAGATAATTATTTGTAAATATTTACCATAATTTTATTGGTTCCTAAAATAAAAGTAATTTTTTTAAGTTCAAAATGCCTGCTTTCACTCTTGTTCTCATCTTGTGTCCTGCCTTTCTAGGGGAAAAAATTTATCAGGTAGTTGCATTTGAAGTGGGACATTGGAGGCCCTCATGATGAAGCATCCATCAGACACGGTCAGGCTCTGCAGCCCGGTGTCACCAAAGAGCCTCCCCCACTGCAGCATGGGTGGCCCCAGTAAGTGCTCCACGCTGTGGCAGAGCCCATGCCACCACAAAATGATGAGGCCAGTGTTGATGAGGAGTGTCAGGTCCTCAGGTGTCCTTGGTCCTTGGTCCTGAGGGCAGATTGCTCTCCCCAGGAAGCAGAGGCAGCCTCCAAGAAAACTCCGTGCAAGACGGGTGCAAGACGGAACAGTTTGCTTGGGACTGGAGTCAGGTTCTGTTCAGAAGAGCCTGAAGGCATCTCTCCTGTCTGCAGACCACAGTGGTTTGGCTGAGGCCTTCTGTGCTCTGGAGCAGGGCTCTACTGTACTGCACTGCTGCCCAGCCATTCTTCTGTGGGAGAGGGTGTCCGCTGGCTGCTGAGGGAAAGGGACTCCCAGGCATGGGGATTTTTGCCTCAGCAGCCTTTTTGTTCCAAACCAGAATCTTTTGTCCAGTGTAGGACAGCTGGGAAGAGCCTCATGCCCATGTAACTGCTGGCCACCAGCAGAGACAGCGTTGCACTGGGCCCTGGAGGATGGGAGAACTCTCCTTGCCCCTGCCCTAGAGTCCGTCCTGGCTGTGTCATGAAATGCCTATTCATATGTATATATATACCATTATGTATATATATATGTACATATATATATACATATACCAAGTATATATATACTATTAGTAGCTGGAAAAATCTTGCAAACCACTACTGCCATATGACCCTCTTTTAAAAATGAGCTGTGGGTAATGATTGATGAATAATCTATTCTTGATGAGTTACATATAAATGTATCTTTTGAATGCACAGGCACACTTGATGTTTGCTTTGTACTCCTTCTGACGCTTTTTCAAGCTCACATTTCTCTCCACCTGCCATCTCATGGCAGCAGCACTGTCTTCCTTTAAGGGCATGCATGCCCTCAGGACTGCTGCCTGGTCTGTGTGGCAGGAACCAAACCTCTTCTGTAGCCTTGAGTTGTGAGAATGTTCTTGGATCATCACCTTAGGTGTCTTGCATGCCCTGGAAAAAGTCTGCCACAGCACCCAGTTTGCCCAAGCATGGGGTTTGTGAAACAATAATAAGGAAATGTCCATTTTTTTGACATCAGCTTGTGTTTGACCTGAGCTCTTGTATTCCCTGTGTGAATTTTTCACCCCTCTAGCAATTGAGATTGCAAATTTTAATTAAAAGATTCACGGTATGGTTTAGTTAGGAAGACACCTTTACGACCATCGTGTTCCATCCTCTTGCCATGGGCAGGGACATGTTCCTCTGGACCATATTGCTCAAAGTCCCAACAAAGCCATGGAATTGACAAAAAAGGAATGACACTGAAGATGTCTAGAACTTTCACTCTCACACTTTCTGAATTCCTAATGATTTACTGATGATATGTTTACCCCATTTAGCTGGGATGGAGTTAATTACCTTCACAGCAGCCAGTATGGTGCTCTGGATTTGTGGCTGAAACAGGGTTGGTAACACACCAAAAACTGGCTCTCTCTGAGCAAACTAGCATAGTATCAAGGGTCAGAGAAGAGCCTTGGGTGGGAAAAAAGCTGGTAGGGAGACAACTGGGGGGCTGACAACAACTGATCAAAGGGATATCTGTACAAGACAGTGCCACACTCACCAGCAGAAACTGGGGAGGGAGTTTTTCCAAGGCAGATGTTGCTTAGGGACTGGCTATCACTGTCAGTCTATTTGTGGGAGGTGGTAAGCGGATGCCTTTGTTTTTATTTTACTCTGTCCTTTGGTTAACCTGTTTTTGTCTTAACCCTTCAGTTTTCTCACTACCACTCTTTCTTTTTTCTCCCCCATCCTGTTGTGGCAGGATTCAACAAAAGGCTACCTGAACAGTGAGCTGCTGGCCATGTTAAATTGTCCACAGCAATGCACTTCTTATAATAAAAATTGACATTGATTTTGATAGTTAAAGTCTTTCAGGGAGCTCAGGACAATGGCTCTGTGTCCCAGTACCATACATTTCAATTTTAATCCTGAGAAGTAGAACTCACAGAACTTTTCACAATTTGGTAAATAATTGTAGATAGATAAAATCACAGTCATTTGGCTCACAGATAATGGGCAGAGAGAGGCAAAATTAAGTCAACCAGCAGCATATGTCCAGTATTTACTTACTGATCAGGAGGTTCGACTTTGGGAAGAAGCCTGTACTCTGTGCTGGCAGCATAAAGCAGGAATGTTTCCTTGCAGTTGTATTTCAGAGTGCAGTGGGTATTCTTACACTTGAGCCTGCAGTATAATGGAGCGCACTTAAGAAGAACAAGTGTTTAAAAATCAGTTTTCTGTGATTGCCAAGTTCTCCCAGCAGCACTTGTCCAGCCAGGCTGGACGTGGTGCATTCTGCTCCACCCCTGTTGCTCCTCTCCTGGTGTCCTGATGTATTGTCCATGCACCATGTGCACCTTACAGCTCCTTGGGATGCACAGCTTATGGAATAGCTCTCCATATCCCCCACCCTATGTGGACTGATGCAGCACCCTCCCAGTGTCACTGCCCACCTCATTGCTGCGAGCTGGTGTTTGCCACTGTCGTATTTCTCTGTGGGAAATTGCGAGGAGATCGTTTAAAAATGGATGGTCAGGAATGAAATCGAGCCAACCGAGGCACACGTTGTATCCGAGAACTGTTTATATGAAACAAAAAAAACCCAAAACGCTCCGAAAAGACAAAGGAGTTGCCCAAACCAAAGGGCTAGAAAAGACAGAAAAGAAGGAAGGAAAATGGTAAAGGAGTCGGCGAGAGGGAGAGAGAGAGAGAGAGGCAGTGGCAGTGGCAGTGGCAGAGGTAGAGCTACCACCGGAGGCCGGGCGGTGCCGATGACATTCCCGGGGCGGGGAACGCTGCTTGCCTGGGGATGAGGTAAGGGGGATCGGGCAGCAGGTGCAGAACCCTGGACAGGGG
>VXBQ01003790.1:0-19878 GCA_013400175.1 Phainopepla nitens | reverse complement strand
ACCCTTTGATTTCAAAGACTTTTTGGTGTCCCATGCTCTGCCAGGTGCACAAGGAGCTGCGAGAGAGCATGGCCAGGACAGCTGACCCAAACTGGCCAAAGAGGCATTCTGCACCATAAAGCATTGTACCTCGTTTCTATAAACAGGGGGAAGTTGTCCAGGAGTCAATGATCACTCCACTTTGGGGACAGGCTGGGCATCGGAGAGCATGAGGTCAACAATTGTATTGGGCATCACTTGTTTTTCTTGGGTTTTAGTCCTCTCTCACTTGGTCTCCTTTTTGTTACTATTATTATAATTAAGTACTATTACTAGTATTATGTTTTAGTTTGTTCGATTACTAAATTTTTCTTAACTCACAAAGTTCACTGTTNAAATGTGAGAGGAGCAAAATCTTGGAGAGTCTGTCAAAGACTGCACATTTGTTTACCCAAGTTTTCTCTGTGAGGGGTAGGCATGAACAGACAGAAAACCAGGGAGTATCTGCAGGAGCAGAGGCAGAAGCGCCATCATCTGACTCACATGTTGTAAGTCCATTCTCTCTGAATCTTGGAATTACGAGAAGAGTACCTCAGGCTTCTACAGTAAATTACAGAGTTTTTAGATATCTATGGCACTTTTCAGAATTAAATTTTCACTTGAGTTCAGTAGAACTTCCTATAAAGCCTATACATTGGATTTTGCCTATTGTACTGCTGGAGATTTTTGCTGTTGCCACTTCATTTAGCCAGAAGTACTGTTAATCTGATATGTGTCACTTTTTCCCAGATTTATATTGCTTTATTAGTCAACTTCATTACTTAGACATGAACTTGAACAACCACCCAGTTCTAGAACAGGATACCCTTGGATATAACATAGGGGATCAGAACAAGAACAAACGACAATAAGTTGTTTTCTATTTTTGCAGAGACTGTGACAAGCTTCTTTACAGCTATCAGACAGAAATGGCAGGCAAACTATGTTCTTGCCATCAGCCCACTGCGTTGTATCACAAACCTCTGAAAAAAGTGTGGTGATGTTGCCTTCCAAAGCAGATCAAACAGAAAAATATTTTTGCTGTAAATGCAAATACTAGTGCAGTCATGTTCAAAATTGTTTCCTTGACTAAAAGATGGTTCTAGCCACTAGAAGAAAAAAGGACAATACCACTGTATGTTTCTGGCAAGTTCTGCAGCAGAGGAGAGTGTCATTCATCCTGTTTAAATTTGCTAGAACCATAAACACATACAGGCATAAAGTGTAATCACTTGTGTTTTTCTTTAAAGGTCCAGGAATCAAAGTGTTGGAAATGATCATTCGCAAATCACTGAGTGACCACTTTTGGCATATAAAGGACTTCTGATCTTTTCAGAAGATTAACAAAATCAGACATTCAATTCGTGATTGAACAGAAACTGTAAAGTGCTGTAGGTTTTGCATTTATTTTAAGGCAAAATTAAGTTTCATTCTAAGGAAAATAATGGTTTTTTTTCCAAGCTATGTAATATTTTCTAAACAAATGTTACAGTATTTTGTAATTTTTTTTCTTAATTTTGTTCAATTTAATGATTCTATTCACTGTACAGCTCTTGGACTGGCAAGAGGTCACCTATTTTCATTCAGAGCCCACACCCTGTCCTCCCTGCTGCTCAGAGTGGGTCTCAGTTCGCTGCTCTGGCACTGCCCACCCTGCACACCATGCCGTGCGTGGTGTTGAGGTGCACAGCAAGCTGCTGTGGTTGGCAGTGGAGAGCCACAGGGAGCTTCTCCACCCCAGGACAGCCTGGTGCTGGGTGTCCCGGTGACTGGGGGAGCTTTTTCACCCCAGTGCTCACATGTACCTGCTGTGCTGCAGCCTTCCACACGAGTAAAACCTCCTAGAGCCCTCAGCCCTTGCCATGCAGAGCAGCTATACTGCAGTCATTGAAGCAGTAACACTCATGCTATTTTAAACATATTTGTGTGCCCCCCACCAGGCTGTTGCAAGGTGAAAAGGCAAGAAAAACCACCAAAATGTTTAACTGTACCTCTATAAAGGCTGCTCAGGGAACCTGAGAATACTCTCACTTGTACACCCCAGTGGTGTCTTTTGCACAGGAGGGAGGCTCCAAGTGTGTTTTTAACTGGGCTTTCTCCTCCACAGGGTAGGGAAGCCCAGGATCCCTGGCCCCTAGCTGGGGTGGCAGCCAGTGTGAGCGGGCATAGCACAGTGCTCCCCAGAGGTGCTGCAGTCAGAAACCACAGACCAGTCCCCTCCGACAGGTAACTGATTGGATTAGGAGTCCTGTCTGACAGCTTGTCTGCTCAGCCGCGCGGGCTCATCAACCTCTCTGTCCTGCCTGCTAATAAACTCAGCTCGTGGGACCATTCTGCTTGATGATCTCTCCTTGGGGAGTTTTTAAGGCTTTGCTCTGTGAAAACTACTTGGAGTCTATTAAAATTGCAGCTCTGCTGTTGTCATGTTGTCCCGGAGAGTCATGGGAGGTGCCTGTCACCCAGGTGGAGGTGACTATTACATATTCAAGGGAAAAGATAACCCCTGCTTTGGGAAGAGAGGCATCCCCGCCAGCGAGCAAAATGGAAGGTGCTTATCTGATATTTTAAGGGATGAGCCTGAGAAAAGGAGACACCACAGTGCTTCACTGTACCCTCGCTCTGCTGCTGGAAACACCCGTGTTGCCTTTGTTGAAGGGATTAAGCAAATGGGCAGCTGTTGTCGCTGGGCTCTGGGTCATCAGCCCTATGCTGCTGCTTCTGCTCACCTGTGGGTGCTGCCAGCTGGCTCCCCAGGCTGCAGGAGAGGCACCTGTTGGGGAAACTGCCTACTCCACAACTTTGGAATTTAGCTGTGGCAGAGTTCTCTGATTTCAGGATGGGATACATCCACATATACCGGCAGTCATCTCATAAAGGACACTGCCTGAATAAATCAGAAGACAGCAATTGTGGGATCTGTTGTACCTACAGAAGACATATTTAAAAAGTCAGAATTTTAATTCTTTTCTTGGATTCACCTTTGGAGAGCTCAGGGGAGGCAGCCTTAGAAGAGCTGAATGCAGAAAAACAAATTTAAGTCTTCCAGGCTGTAAAGCTGCTGTGACTTTTGCCTCAGCCACCACAATGAAAGGACCATAAACTCCAATATTCTTTGTTGTTTAAGATAAAAAAGTTAATGAACGCAGAGTCTCAGGCTTAGTTGATGCAAAATATTACAGTGAGATTTCAAGTTTTATTTTCATTGGGCAGCCGGCAGGGACAAATTCTGAATCTATGTTAGGCTTGGGAGAACCTTCCAGCATCCTGGTGTCAACAAGGCATCAGAAACATTTGGGCTGTTCAGCTGCCCAGAACATTCATGATGCACTTGAAAAAACTCAGAAAGGTGTGTCTGATTAGCCAGATTAGATTTTATGAGTAACTTAAAATTATGGACAAGCAGCCTCGGCAGCCTTGGCAGCAGAGATCTGCTCTTCCGTTTGCAAAAGCCCATTTATTTCTTTCCCAGCAGAGCCACCCCAATAAAAGTTTCCCCTAATGCACAATCCTGTCTGGAGAGTTGGGTTTGAGTTTGAAAGCTGTCCCTGTGTGTGCTCTCACCCACAGACCTTGCAGTTTGAAATGCTGTCTTGGAGTGATTCATAATTATAAGGTATCCCAAAAATCATCTGATGCCTGAAAATTTTTTACGGTGGCAGTTGGGAATCTTGATGGGGGGAAGTTGGCTTTCGCAAGGCGTTTTTAAAAAGCTGCCCATCCAGGCTCTGTCTCCCTCACAGCTCAGGACAGGGTGTGTTTGTTTTGCTGGTGGTTTGCTTGGTGCTCAGGCAAAAGTTTCTTTTTTCTATTTATTTTGTTTTGGGGTAGTTTTTGTTTGTTTGTTTGTTTGGTTTGTTTGTTTGTTTTGTTTTGTTGTGGTTTTTGTTTTTGTTTTTGTTTGGTTTTGGTTTTGGATTTGGATTTTTCGGGGTGTTTTTTTTGTCCATGGCTTGAAAAAAACCTGCAGTGGTGATCTTTGGGGGCTGCTTGAGGGAGAATTCTGCAGCTGCCTGTTTCAGGAGATGGCATCACCCTTAACTGCCTTGAACTGGGAGGAGGACACCAGGAGTGACCCAAACACAGCTGCCCTGCTTTGACTGCTGCTGCCAGGAGAAAGATGAGGGTGGAACAGAGAACAATAAATATAGGGCATTTTTTCTGCTTACCACTTTGCAATCTTTCTCTTCAAATACTTCAGATACTTAGAGAAGAAATGCAAAAGCCAAGTACTGACTGTTATTATCTCAAGGTTTCAGCAGTTCAGAGTGACAAACTCAAGTCTTGCAGCTCAGGTGCTGCCTTCTTGCTGTGACAATTGTGACCACCAAGAGGACATGTCACACCACTAATGTTATTTCAGCTTCAAAATTAACACATATTCACATCTGTTGTATAGTTTCTATGCATGTTTACACATAGGTCTCTAAGGTACATTTCAAGGGGCAAAAATTGGATTCTTCCATTATTTCCCATGTGCCATATTTTCACATTGGCATGAGAGGAAAACATAATTGTGAAAGAGATCATGCTTTAATTCAAAATCTTAACTGAGACATGAGTAAACTGCCCACAATTTGGGTACTGCCTGTTTCCCCCATTGACTTTATGTTCAATGTAAAACACATTAAAAAATGAGTATGAAATTCCATCTTCTGGGATGTGGAAAACAGCATGATCCTCAAAGCTCACAGTACTTTGGCCGTGACGATATCTTGGTGAGACTATGTCTCTCTAGGTGTAAGCACAGCAGCTTTAGCTGGTGAGCAGCAGTGGCCATTGAAATGATGGCATGTGCAAATCGGTCACAATACTTAGAAAACAGCATTCAGCTGACCAGTTGCAGCACTTTGATTTTGCTGTAATTGTCCTTCTAAGAAGACCTAAAATGACTGCAAAGTCAAATTACTGCATAGCTGTAGAGCTGGTTGTAGTTGTACTGTCATGTTCTGATAACTCTTTTTAGGGAATTATCTCTTGGAGATTTCTGTTGTGACATGCTAATGTTTTTGCTGTGGCACCTGTCCATGGCAGAGGGGATTCGAATAAGTGACATTTAAAGGTCCTTTCCAACCCAGGCTATTCTATGATTCTGTATACCACCCCTATTATTTGGTAGAAGGTCAATCCAGTTAGTATTCCACTCCCAGACCTCCTGTGAGTTTTGGTAAAAAAAGCAAAGCAAATTTACATCTTTTGTTATATGCCAGTATGAGTTTGGCATTGGGAAGGGTAACCTGGTAGCAGAAAAGCCAATACTGAGGCCTACTCATGGTCCGAGCTCTCTTTTTGGGATCAAAATAGCCTTATACACCTCAGATCCATGAAGCCCTCCTAGCTTGGTGACAGGAAAAAAGGGCACCTGGAGGTGAGTTTCACAGGATACACTTGATGTTGACTGTAATTATTTATAGGAATGTGGTGCAGAATGGCTTAGGGAGAAGTAATAGGACAAAGCCTTGGATTTGGTTGAACATTGGACACTTGCACACATCCAACCTAAGGCAATAGTCCCCTGAAGTTATTACTATCTCCACACTAATTTGTGGGAGGAATTCGAGTCCTTAACAGTGGTTGCTAGCAGACTGTTTGTGTCTAGTGACCCTCTGGACACTGTATGAGTTTGTACTGCTAGTGCCTGACCATCCTCACAGCAAATAATTTCTTACTTATGTCGGTCTAGTTGTAGGTTTTAATTACTAAGTACATCAAAGATTTGGATGGAAGCAGGTATTCTTAAAACTCCACAAATGACCACTCATTAACCACTTAATAGCAATCTGAGCAGAAGACAATCTCCATGGTAGCATGTGGTGGCTTGTTACTATGAGAGCATATTCTGAACAGCGGCGATGTCCTCTTCTTCCCAGGAGCATCACATGCAGCCTGTGTGCCGTGGGCTGAGCACAGCCAGCCAAGGGTGACTGATGGGGAGCCAGCAGCTTTGCCACGTGCTGTCACACGTTGCCCAGACCTCATCTCCTGTGGTGTGTTGCAGTGAGTGATCCAAGTGCCTGCCCCTGGCAGTAGCACTGTAACTTTTCCCTGCCACCTTCCCGCTAGCTGCAGGTGCAGTGTGGTGCCCTGCAGCTCAAACAGCAGTACCACAGCTGCTCCATGCCTGACGTTCATGGACCTGTCAACAGTGTCAAAAACATTGTCTTTGGGACCCTTGCAGTCCCTCCACAATGCTGTGACTCCGCCAGATTGAGATTGGGACCTTTTTTAAAGGGGAAATACTCTGAATTCTGCTAATTTGACCTTGCATCATGTGACTCTTGAAAGGAAGAGAGCCTTGCACAGATGGTAGTTTTTCCAAATTTATGTCCAAATATTTTTGGGGAGGGAGAGAGAAGGTTTCATTTTTTGACAAGGGCCTATTGCAACAGGAAGAGGGGTAATGGTTTTAAATTAAAAGAGGGTGAATTTATATTTTGTATTAGGAAAACTTCTTGACTCTGAGGTGGTGAGGGACTGGAACAGATTTCCTAGAGAAGTCTTGGGGATGCTTCATCCCTGAAAGTGTTCAAGGCCAGGTCAGACAGGGCTTAGACCAACATGGTGTAGTGGAAGATGTCTCTGCCCATGGCACACATTTGGAACTAAATGTCCCTTCCCACTCACCCAGTCTACGGATCTATGATTCTGTCTTTTGGTGCTGCTGTATACAGGTCCAGTGGAAGATGCTTGTCATTGTGTTCAGTTGCTGGTTTTGCTGAAAGTGGGCATCATTTTTTACAAAAGTCCCAGTTTCCTTAAAGCCAACAGACATCTCTGGAGTGTTAATAGAAGAGCCTTTAGTGACCAAAATCAGGACATGAATGGTAAATTTCACGGCTGAGCACAGGGGGCCCTGAATGACTGAAGCTTTGGAGGAAAAGAGAAGTGCTCCTTCATGCTTGGCCTGTCCAAGCCAGCTGAGGAGATGATGCTGATGTTTGCTGTTGATGACTGTGCTCAGTTGTTAGAGCTGCTTTTGGGGGATGTGATGGAGGTCATGCAGCACAACGCAAGCGCAGAGAGGATGCACGGGTGTGAGCTGTGTTATGGTCCAACACCAGTAACTTATGGGAGCAGGAAGGAAAAAGTCTTTCACCTTGTTTCCTTCCCTAGAGGAATGCATTCCAACATTAAAAAGAAACCTCTGTAGTATCAAGTGAACCTGAAATCTGGAGTGAGGTAGACTCTGCCTCTGCCTCTTGCTTCTCTGAGATTTGGACTGTAGGCCAGCACTAGCCTGTGACATGCTGAGAAAGGGGAAGAGGTCTCCTAAATATATTTATGCATGATCATGCTGGCCTGCTTGCAGCTGAAGGTTCCTCTCCTGGGGAACTAAACATCCAGGGAGTGCAAAGGCAGAATAAAATGAAATATTTCTGCATTTGGCTATTATAGTGAAGCCTTTTTCCATCCTGCAGTTGATAAACCTGGGCTGGATGGGGAGGGGAGAGGGGAGGGGTAGCTCAAGTCACAGCTCAAGACAAAAAGTTTCTGAGGTTTGTCCCTGTATATGAATAGGTGTTCCATCCTTTGATACAAAATTGATCAGAAACAGATCTTAAACCCTTTTCTGTTTACACACCACTTCACTCAGTCACCCAGCAAGCACATCTTGGAGGAGAATGCTCTGGAGCAAGTCCAGACCTATCCTATAGCTGGGGAAAAGGTTCTTTGGTACTCAGATTGTGCTCTGTTCATCTGTGCTGGCAAACCCTGGTCCACCCTTCTGCGATAGGAGTGAACCTGATGAACAAGGGCAGCCTGGGCACACTGGAGAGATAGCAGTCAGTGCAGGTTGCTGCAGCTGTTCTCCTGGGATATTGATGGAGGTCTTGTGGTGGACAGGAATTTTGGGCAAATTCAAAGGGACAAAATCTGGGACCAACACTGGGGTTGCCAGCCCCCACAGTCTCTCTCTGCTCTGGTTCCTAAACCACCTCTGTTCCCCATCTCCCTTCTGGTCCAACTATAGATCAGAGACAGTAGCAGTGACCCTCTCTCATTCTAACACATGAAGCAGGGATCCCGAGCACCTGAGGCTCGTGCCAAGACTCCCAGAGTCTGGCCACCTCATGGAGTCCCTGCATGGTTGTCTGGTGTGGACCCTCCATGCTGGGAAGCTGTCAGCCTCTGGAGAGCTCACCTTCCCCCTGCCAACCTGGCACTTTTATCATGCACAGTAAGAGGAGACATAATCAATTCCCCAGATGGCACTTTGCACTGAATACACACTTTTTCAGTCTGATAGCAGGACTAAATTAGTTATTTAGCAATGAGATCCTAATTTAAAGTGAGCAACTGCCCTGACAAGGATCATTGTTCAAGGCTGTCCCCCCTTTGCTTTCAGATGAGAGGCCCACCAATCCATGGAAGGGGATAAATAGACAATTAGAAAATAGATATATTTTGTTAGTTCTGCAAAGCTCCCTGGTGCTGTCAGGCTCACAATAAAGGGGGCTCTGGTAAATTGGTGGGCAATGAAAGCCAGCTGTACAGTCATCACTCCTACAGACACAAAGCCATATGTGGCCATTTACAGAACATCCCTGAAAATAGATGGGGCCAATAAGACCAGGGGGAACTAAAAATACTTGACAAAGTTGGCTGCTCTTCATTTAACAAGAATAAAATATCTAATGGTGTGTAATAGAAGCCATCAATCACTCCTGAGTAAAGAACAGGTTTAATACTCTACTTTTAACTATTAATGCAAGTTTTTATTCATCTGTAATAAGTCAGCAATTAGTATCTACTGTGTGCAGCACGGTGATGTTTTGCAATGGCTCACAAAAGGCATGAGTCCAGCAGCACAGCTGCAAAGACATCCAGGCTCAAATATGGCAGGGGTGGGAGACATGACATGATAAAGAAAGAAGACCGAAGGTAAGAACAGCCTCTTCAAAGATAATGAGAAATCTGCAAGCTCTTCCTAGCAAATATTCCATTTAGGCTTGCAAGCAAGATGATATTTCTTCTTTTTACTTATTTACTTTTACTCTTTCTAGGCAAGGACACATGAATGGGTGTTAGGGAAAGTCCTTCAACTACCTGCTTACTACTGATAAATATTTGTAGTGCTTTCCCGGGGATAAGGATTAGGAAGTTCAAAACTCCTGGTAAGTCCTCAGTTCTGCAGAGCGGGACTGTGGTGTGGAGCTCAGCACTGAATCCAGGCAACAACACATGGAAGTCAGGCATGAGATGGAGCCAAGTCACACCACACATTTGCCTTCAAGGTGCCCATGGCATATGAATACCACTGCTGAGTCATCAAGAAAGGTGGTTTCCAAGAAACCACTTCTTCATATAAGCAATCAGCCAACCAAATGCCAAGCTTCATCAAAATAAACTCAAATGATTTTGCCTCGTGTTACAACTGCTATAAAACAAGACAAAGCTGCCTGCAATGCTTGGAAACTGGCATTTCATAACCATGGAGCCATGGCCCCCTCACAAGATAAAAACATGCATCAGCGAGTCAGATGGTAGTGGCTGTGCTCAGACTCCACCCTGTAATGCTGGGGTCTTTGCCTGCACTTAGAGATGGCATATGCTGCAAGGTAACTGTCTACTCTCTTGCCTATTTTTAGTCGCTTCCACAGGACAAGAATTGTAATTTATTTTGCAGAATAGCAAATGTCACATCCTATGAGTACGTTGTTGTACAAAATGCGATATAGTAACTGGAGAAAAGTGACCTTCCATAATGGAAGTGTCCTATAGAACTAATAGAAAATGATAACCAATAGCTTTTACTAGATAATTATATCCCTCTTCTAGAACAGTTTTAAGAGCCAAGGACATCTCTATCCATAACACTGTGCACTTCAGGCTTGTTAGGTGTGTGTCTTTTTTTTTTTCTCTTTCTATTCCATTAGAGCCAAATTAATTTAATCTCCGTCTAAAAAAAATCACATTGGTATTGTCAGGGATTCAGACACAAGGCTTAACCTTTTGACTATGATTGACCAGCTCCTCCTTTCTGCGTGTACCACAAGCTTACAAAATTGCAGTCTTCCAAATCTAGCTTAATTGACCTTAAATCTATTATGTTTTATTTTCATGGGGATTGCTGACTGTGTAAGTAATGCAGAATTCTTTATATATGTCTGCAGCCACACATTAATGCAGATTTGATATGTCCTCTACCAGTGTAGGGTGCAATCCTGAATTGAAGCCTCTTGTAAGGGCCTTTTGATCTGCTTTTGAAAGATTTCAGCAGTTGCATGTGGTTATGGTAGTAATTGAAGTGCACACCTCCTAATGCATAGTTATCTGGGTCAGAGCAGAATAATCATTTAGTTTCTGGGAACCTACAGAATACTTCTAGGGAAAAACCCCCATGGCTTAGGACACATCCACTGTTCAGTGCCAATATACAGCTACCTGAAACAGAAAACAAACACATTCACAGCATTGGGAAAAAATGGGCATTCTTGCTTTGATAAGCTCAGCCAGAGGATAGGAACAATTTTACACCTAGACCTCCCTGAAAATGTTAGAACAGTCTCCAAATAAGGGCCAGAATAACAGTACACAACACAGGTCAGCAGTCCAATTTTTCCAACATAAATATCTATGTGCCTAGGAACACCAGACATGGAGCAGCATGGGTTCTGTCCCAGATTTTAATGTTTTTCATTGTAGTTAGTAATACTTTGTTTTGACAGGGAAAAAACCACTGATTTCATAGAGCTCCCAAATATTGCTCACACATAATTTCTGTCAGCAGACTCAGCTACCTACATCTGTGTCAGGGTTTTTCCATTGCCTTAGAAATTCTTCATGCTGACTTCTCTGGTAGAAAAAACCAAAAGTTTCTATAAACTGATCTTCCCATAAAAATTTAGGAGAGGATTTCAGAATGCTGGGGGTTGGAAGGAACCCAGGAGATCATCCACTTCAGGTGCTTGCTCAAGCAGGGCCACCAGGACTGTGCCCAGTTGGGTTTTAGACATCCCCAAAGATGGAGAATCCACTGGAATGATGCTCAGTCACCTTCATAGTGAAGAAGGATTTGCTGATATTCGGAAGGAACCTGCTGTGCTTATCTGAGTGCCCATGGTCTCTGCTCCTGTCACTGGGCACCACTGAAGAGAGCCTGGGTTCTTTGTCATCATTCCTTCCATCACTTACTTATACACATGGATAAGACACTCCTGAGCCTGCTCTTCCCCAAGCTGAGCTGAGCTTCTCTCTCAGCCTGTCTTCATAGGAGAGATGCTTCAATCCCTTCATTGCCTTTGTGGTTGTGGGAGGCCCAGCACTGGGCACAGTATTCCAGATGTGTCTCACCAGCACTGAGTATAAAAGAAGGCTCACCTCCTCAGCCTTCTGGAGACACTCTTGCCCAGGATGCCATTGCCTTCTTTGCTGATTCCTGTGCTGATTCCTTGTGTTCCCCAGGACTAATGTTATTTGTGCCATCTGATTTCCAGCTGGGTTTCAGGGTCATCCCTCCCCATGGGCAGCACTTGGCTTTTCACTTTTTTGGACTTCATGAGGTTCTTCTCTGGATGGCTGGCATCTAGTTAGAGAAAAAAAAAAAACCTGCCAAAAGAAGAATTTAATAGCTGGAGTTGCATTTGTAGAAGTCAGCTTAACAGAGATAGTCTTACCTGAGGTGTGACTCTGTGAGGATGACACAAGAAGTCTCGATTTACACGCTGAGAAAAACACACACTGAAGGTGACTGGACAGTGTACAATCAGCAGTTCAGCACAGCCCCTTGCTGGGCTCTTTGTAATATATGGTCTATGTGTATGTGGCCTGTCGTCCACTGGTGCCAAATATTAGCTGTAAGGGGAAGGAGCATTTTTCAATCCTGAGACACCCAGAAGGGTTCCAGATCTTTGTCTTTCCCAACACCTGACATGTCTGGAGAGGTGGGCTATCCCAAACAGGCCTTATCTCCCTATCAAGAGATTGGAGCTCAAATCCTCTCTGTCCTGCATATGCCTCCTAGAACTGAAAGATCTTTGCAAACCATTTGCATGGGCACAAACAGCAACAACATCTCTCACACCTTGGAGGCAGTGTAAGCCAACTGGTCAGGAGTGGACAGAGCATGCAAAGGTGCTTGTTTTCCCTTGTTAAATGTTCAAAACCTTAGGGAAAATGCAAATACCTCGTAACTTTAAAAGCAACAACAGCAGAGGGCTCAATGCTGAGGGTGGAGGAGTTGCATCAGAAGTGATATTCAGAGCTCTGGTTGCAGAAAATAGGACACAGTGCTTGCGATCCATGGGGACAGGTTTGGCACACTGCTGTTTAATGGAGTTCTACTAATTATTTGCAATGCACATCCTTAAAGATCCTTTCTATGATTAAATTAACAGAAAATGTTTTGATACAGGAAAATCGCCAAAGAGGATGTATTTGCAAGAGGATTTTTTTGTGTTTTTTTGGTTTACATTTGATAGGACAAATAAAAAGTAATTGCTTTTCAGGATGAGCTTGTGCTCATTTGTATGATTATGACTTTTTTATTAACCTTTTTTTTCCTTTCTTTTCCATACATAGTAAGCAGGATCGTCTCCTCTTGTAACTTTATCATTTTAATAAACCTTGCCATGCCAGCAGCAACCCAGAGACCATTGTGACCTGCCCATGACCACCTGAGCCCTACTTAATTGATTTAATGGATTTACCTTACACAATCCTTGAAAACAAGTTTAATCAAATCCGTTTGATACAGGAAAAACTCAATGGCCACTTTTTTTACACCTTGGTGGAGAAGATGAGTGTGTGTATGTGTGTTGTAAAAGTTCTTGGGTTTGTTTTTTTAAGAAGAAATTAGCTTTTTCTCTCTGACCTTTGCTAAGTGAAACCATACACATGAAGAATAGATTAATTTCTCCCAAGGAAAGGAAAACAGTAATAGCAGCCATAAAAGTCTGTTCAGTCTGTCAGATCGTAATGGGATCATCCCAGTATGGAGTGTCCATGGAGTAGTAAGATAGCCATTACTTTACTAAGGTTTTAATTAAATATTCTCCTGCTAAATAATGTGTTTACAGTTCATGAGTTTCAGTACCTCATTTTTAGCTAGACTTCTAACTCAGGAACATGGAAGAGGGGCAGAAGTACCACACCAGTCTTCGAGTTTATAAAGTAGTTGCAAAAAAAATCACAGGAAAAGAGATGTAAAAATAGGAGTTGACTATATGGTTTATAAACTGGTCAAAATTGCAAAGCCATAGCATATTGAAAAAAAGCTACACACAGAGTGACACACAACTTGAAACAAGCCAGTTGACTGAGACATTAGCCCCAGCAGGTTGTGATATGTTGGTCCCTGTCACAGCAGCACCTCCATGAGGGGGAACTGCTGCCCACTACACCCTCATCAGAGCCATCTCGAGTTAACACAGCTCTCAAGGCTCTCTGGTGTAGAGTGGGCTTCCTTTAAATGTTAAGGTGTTATCACTTTTTCTTTTTAAATCATCCCCTGTAGTTACACTGAAATGACCTCTCTCCTCCTGCTACTGCACAAGCTCCTTTCTAAGGGAGATCTCTGGAACTCAAGAAACGTGTTTTGTTTCAGGTTGAACGAAACATCTGCCCTGACCCTGAAAACAAAGTCAAGGAGAGTGATTTGTGGTGACTCTCGGCTGACTTTTCATGGGGAAAGGAGATCAGCAAACCAAGCACCCAGATCAGGTGTACAGAGCAGCTTATTACCTGGGCAGGACAGGCTTGGTCCCTAACATGTCCAGGGAAAACCCCTGCCAAGGAGTGAGTGCTTCACACCAGAGGAATATAGCGACCTGCACAGCATTTTACCACAGCTTGCCATGTTGCCTGGTCACCTCCCATGCACTGGAGGCCCAGCAATGAGCATGCAGGTAATGCTCACCACTCCCTGACTCAAGGACAGGGATAAACCAAGGTTAATCAAAGAATCATAGAATGGTTTGTATTGAAAGGAACATCAAAGATCATTTTGTTCCAATGTTCTTGTCACAGGCAGGGACAACTTCTATTAGACCAGCTTGCTCCTAGCTCCATGCAACCTGGTCTTGACCACTTGCAGGGATGGGGCACCCATGAGCCTGAGCCCTGTTCCCAAAGCCTTATGGAAGCTCAGCTGGTTGCAGCCCATGCCATCAGTGTGGCTGGATCACTATGGACTCACAGTATTAGGAAACAAGGATTCCAGGGTTTGGGGTACAGAAATCACCCACTCTGCACCTTAAGTGCATTTTCAGTTCTCTTCTCCAGACTTAAAATTCACACATCCATAAAGCCCTTGCAATTTGGACATGAGGCTTTGTGATCAGGTTACCCCAAATCACTGTCGCTGCCAGAGGGGCTGCTGGCCCCTTTGCAGTGCTCTGCTTCAGGGTCAGTTCTCTCTGCAGCTTCTCCCTAGCCCCAGGTACTTTCCCCACCAAGGGTCTAGCCAGCACAGACTTTTCTGTGCAAGCTGGTGCCTGCCAAAGGGGGAGAGCAGAGGGTCATGCGTGAGCAGAAAAACAGGAGCTTGCTCTCAGCTGCAGCACACTGCTTTCTTCTCCTGTCTTTCCCAAAACACTTGCCAGCCTCTGAGGGAGGAGAAAGCCCCCACCACCCTCTCTGCACCATGAGACCCAGGAGGGCACAGGAGGAATGTCCCTACTTCTGCCCCTGGGTCTAGCATTCTACTCCGGATCTGTGCCTCCTTGCTGCCCTTTGGGGTTCTGCATCTGAGATTGTTCATCTGACTCCTGTGCTGCAGTAGGTTGGGATCCCAGCAGCCTGTCAGGTCCCTTCTAAGTGCAATGTCCTTTCCGTTCTACCCACACATGACCAAAACCACCTGTCACAGGACTGTTTCTGTAGAGCTAAGTATGTCTGTGTAGTGGTGCTGTGGCTGAGCAGCTAAGGGGAGGCTCTCAGCCATGCATGAGAAGGGGGACACAGTTAATTTGGGGATGATCATGATTAAATTTATTGCTAATACAATATCTAAGTATTGCTGATATCTACATAAAACCATCTAAAAAAGTATCTAAATAACAACTCATAACAATAATAACTAATCTATTGCAATCTATTACGGTATGATTGAGTCACAAGCCTTGGCGAGACCCCCTCTTTGAACTTTCCAGAGAACTCTAGGTCTACTTAGTCCCATATCTGGTCACAGTCTGTATCTAAAGGATTATGATATAAGCAGGTTTAGCTAGAAACATGAAGGTTTACAGTTGGCCTTTCAGAATTCACACATCACAGTTGTTCTGTTGGTTTTTGCTTTACAGGTTTTTTTTCTGTAAGTGTGTACTGAACAGGATTTTATCTAAGCAGCCCAGATCCCAATATTAAAAATGTCTTGCATCCCACATGTTAAACAAAATCAAAAATCTATTACTATGCAATTAGTTAAAAATGGATGAGTTCCTAGCTGCCGAGCTTTTAATTAAAAGAAAACCTGTATTACCCATTTGCATGAGGAAGCTGTAAAGTATTGCTGCACAGTGATATAGAGAGAGTTTAGAAGATTTGAGTGCAGATCTCCATGTTTCAAAATGAAGATACTGCTACCAACAGCAGGAAGCTGCTGTACTGTTTCCCATTTGGGAAGTCTGCTCTATCCTAAATACTCCCTTTGCCAGCTCAAAGTCAACACATCCAGAAACTCAGTTACATTTTCCCAGCTGGCTTGTGAAGCTGAAACCCTGAAAATAAACACTGGAGCAAGGCTGAATATTTTCCTCTGCTTCCTCCTTTCCTAGATAGCTATGGGTTTTCAAGACAACTGGGTCTGATAGAGAATTTCAAATTGCAAATGAAAATTTGATTTTCACAATTGCTAGCACCAGTTCATAAGGTAAATCTGAATAATTTCTCTTCTTGGTAAAAAGTTTATTTCTCTTTCTTCCTAGGGCAAACTTTACCTAATTATGTCAGTCTCTGTGCTTGCTTCCTATACTGCTCCTCAGCATCATGAAACCCCTTAAAACTTCCCTGGTGTTTCCTGAGTCCCATGGGTGTACTGTCTGGTGCTGATGGGGACCTTCTCTGAGTTCAAACATGGGGAATCCTTCCTCTGGCCAGACTTTTGCAGGGATATTCACCTCCTGCACTCTGGGGGAAGGCCTGGTAGAGGTCAAGAGAGATTCCAGCCCTGGAGGTCCCAAACCTGCTACTGTACCTCAGCTTGCCAGTTCCACTGGCATTCATAAATTCATAGAATCACTGAACAGTTTGAGGTGAAGGGATATTAAAGGTAATTTTGTCCAAATCCCCGGAAATGAACATCTCCTCTCCCACTGGTATGAGTAAGCTCCCTCCTAAGAGCTGTCACGAACTAAGAACATAGAAGAGTTCTGGAAGAAAGGAGGAGCTGGTGGAACAGGAAGGGAGGAGGAGGAAGAGGGTGATACAGATAAGAAGGGCCACAAGGCTGTGAGGAAGGTTGTGTGGAAGGAAAATTTGCTAGAGTAAAAGAGTAGTACTGAGGGCAGAGAAAGGCCACAGTCTGCATCTCCAGGTCTGTGACCAATGATGTTAGCTAACACCCCAAGAGCTGATGCTAAGGACAGAGCTTGGCAGCTGTATGTTTTAGATGGACTTTGGAAGACGAGGTAAGACTTTGTGACAGCCTTCCATGAAGGTCTTGGACTGGGGCAGCTGCCAGCTCCCAGGAGGTAAGAGCTGCCCCTTGTTCTGTCCAGCCCAAAACAGATCAGAATGTTGTTGATGGAAGATCCAAACTACTTGATTTCTTTTTGGGGAGTTGTTGGGTAAAGGGTTGTTTTCTTGTGATGATGACTCAAAGCAGTAGGAAGGGCTAAAGAAGAACTGCTCATTATGATTATTGCTTCTCTGCTGCAGAAACACAATGAATTCTGCCCATTACTCCCAGTAGGATATTTTCCCCCTTCTCTTTCCTTCCTCAAAGAGAAGGTCCTTAAATTATTGTCATCTCAGGATACAAACACAGTTTGTTTTCCTAACACTTGATTAGGCATATAATTTCCACCTTTTATATTTAACATTTAAGTTTAATCATGAAGTTGTTAACCATAAAAAACTATTAAACGAATATAGTACATTAAAAAAAATTACTATTTCAGAATGAGCACTTAAAAAGAAAATTTATGCATAGAAACAATGGAGAATTACAATTAAGAGCTCTAGGGATTGGAGAGTGATTTGTCCAGCCATTACACAGTCATTTCAATTTAAATTAAAATTGCAACTATTTTCAAGTCTACTAAAAATATGTGGTGTCACATTAAGAGTTTTAATGGAGCTTTCTCTAGGGAATGTAGCAAAGCTAGTTAGTAGCACATAAATAACTAAATAGTGGAAACTGAATAAATTCTTTGCCAAAACACGAATATGATAAAACAAAAAAAATGGCAGTAAATGAGTTTATTTTCTCTAGTGAAGCGTAGCCCTCATATTAAACCAAAGAAACAGTTCACAGGGTGTCCAAGTCTATATTGTTTAAACAGAGTTGACTGATAAAAATAAAAAGAAATCTGCCAGATATATTTTTCTAACCTGACATGTGCCTATATCAACAATGCTGCACACTTTGTTAACAAACTACAACACTGCTATCAAAATGTACAGTCATCTCTCCTCCACCTAGAATATGTAAAATAAGTCACTATGGTCTGTCCAATACCCCTGATGTAGGGAAATTTGGCTTACTGTCTAAGTTTTCAGATATTAGATTAGTGATTGAGCTTTAAGTTTTAACGACTACAAAATATGTTTTCAGAAATAGAGGTTTTTACTGAGTTGCCTTATTGAAGTCTACTTAAACACTAAGATCTGACTGACCAAAATGTACCCATTCACCAAGCCAAAGACAGCCTTCAGGCGAGCCTAGATGTTTTTTACAATTCAGAAGGTATTTGAGATCTGGGAGCTCCAGCTGCCGTGCTGGGTGGGCTAGGCAGCTTTCATAAAGAACAGGACAATGTGTTTTGTTTGCTTTGCTCACCAGCTCTGTACCTGGATTCCAGAGGAACACTAAGAACTTGGAGCTCACCCATTCTGACTCCCAGTGCTGCAGGCAGGATGTCAGCTATGGGGGAAATACTGTACCTTGACCTGAGCAGTGCCGCTACCTTCACTCCTAAAGGGAAGAATCTCACTCCTGCTCCTGGGCTCAGAAACGTAAAGGAACACATCCTGTCTGTAAGTGCCTCCATACCTGTCAGCCCCAGCTAGAGACTTGTCAGTGGGGTGTTTCTTCTTGCACCATCCTTAGCAGATCAGTGTGCTGTGCAGGTCTGCACCTGCAGAAGGGCGGGATGTGCCGTGCGGGGATGAATGGCAGCTATCAGGCTTGAATGTAAAGAGGTGTTCTGAGGTCATGGGTAACATCTCCCAAACATGCAGCAGACTTTACGGATAGGAGGGTTTAATGTAAAACTTTTTTTAAGCCTGTTTGCTATTATAGCTCTCATACACCTGGAATTTAAAGCTTTAGGGACCAGCAGCTACTATCAAATACATTATAAAGAAACAACTAAAATTTTATTATCTACCTCTCCCAACAAATATTGGCTGCATTTAGCCATTGGAAGAGCTTTCCATAAGCATTCCCAGTTGTTTTTTCAACTTGTTGTTTTCATAAATTACGAAGGTCAGTATTGTAACTCCCTCAGTTAGTATACTGACTTTAATTTAGTAAAACAAAAGGTAAGCAATCAGACCAAGCCTGGATAGCCAAGTCTGTGTGGTTTTCCTTTGCACTGCGTCTACACCAAAACAAGCTCTATGGGCTCAATAATTAGCTTAACTTCAATATGCAAATGTATATTGATTCTCCCTATTCAAAATTTAATTCTGTTTTTGTCTACTCAGTTTATGCAGATTTTCCATCTTAAAGCATTTCCATCTTAAAGCATTTCCATCTTAAAGCAAACCAGCTGCAATTTCTGATTTGAGTTCCTCTGACCCTTTCACCTGAACTATCTACCCATCTACTCTTCTGCAAGGCCATCCAGCTAGAAAAGTTCTGAAGAAAAGAGTCAAAGGAAAGCAACAAGAGTGACAATCTCTATGAAATATACCTTCCTTGTCACAATTTCAAAGCACCGTCTTTAAAAAGGATCTGCACATCAAGCTTTGAATGGAAAAATAATTTAAACATGTGAACTGGTGAGCTGTCTGTTCCTCAAAATAAAATAAACATGCCACACAGTTTGTTAAGATATCAAAATTACTCCAGTCCTCTTTTGTGGACTGGTTTTCTTAGTAATCTGTAACAAAAAGGCCAAAGGCATTTCATACTGCAAAAGACAGTGAGCGCAATTGCCAGCTGGACAGAGGTTATTCCATGAATTACTGAGATAAGGGAGTAAAAAAGATGAAAGATCATCTGCTGAAGAGGGTAGAACTTCTGGTAAGTTCTTCAATAATTGCTCTGGGACTACTCTTGCTAAGTATATTTACTAGTGACCTACACACAGACTGTAGAAGGCACTACAGAAATTTGCATTCTAAGTAAGAGATCACAGAATTACAGGATCATTAAGGTTGGAAAAGACCTCCAAGACCAAATAAATAAAAGGGTTAATGCCGCATCACTGTGTTCACCACTAATCCATGTCCCAAAGTGCCATATCCACACACCTTTGGAACGCTTCCAGGGATGGTGACTTCACAACTGTCCTGGGCAGCCTGTGCCAGGGCTGAACACCCCCTTCAGTGAAGAAATTTTCTCTAATATCCATCCAAAACTCCCCTGTTGCCACTGAGGTAACTTCCCCTCATCCTGCAGTTAGTTGACTGGGAGAAGAGTGTAACCCCCAGCTTGCTATAACCTTCTGTCTGGGAGTTGTAGAAAATGAGAAGGAACCTACCAAACCTCTTTTCTCCTGGATGAGCCCCTCCAGTTTCCTCAGCTGCTCCTCA
>VXBQ01003765.1:807028-888275 GCA_013400175.1 Phainopepla nitens | reverse complement strand
CAGCCGCGCCCCGCCCGCCGAGGGAGGAGCGGCCGGCGCCGGCAGCCCCCGCTGGCACCGCCCGGCTCCTCCCGCCGGGAAGGCGCGCCGCGCCGCCCAGGGTCGCCGGAAAGTTTTCACAAAAAAAAACCCCAAAACGAACAAAACCGAGGGGAATAAAACCATGTGAATGCATTCCGAGTTCATTAAAAGTCGAATTTTCCGCGGGGAGAAAAAAAAAAATAAACCCGCAGTAAAGAGGGTGGATAGAAGGATAATAAGTGCTTATGATGTTGGATCTTTCTGGTTTTTCACCAAAAAGTTATGTCCAGCAGTTCATTGATCAATAGAAACCAAGAAAAACCTTGGAGAAATTTAGACATTTTGCCCCTATAGTTCAAGTTACTTGGATATTTATATGTGCACAAATAATCTTAAACCACCATTTCAGCATTGTTGCAGTTCATTCAGGGTTACTAATATAATTCCAGAGATTTTTCCAACTGAGTCTACATTTTTTCGTCTACGCTCCCAGCAGCAAGCGGTAAGTGGTAGTTAACCTTCAAGTCCTAAAAATGTTTTCTTAGTAGTTTGTATTTAAAATCATTTCCACTGTTCATTAGACTAGAGCTGCAGAATCACTGACCCTGCGACTTGAATG
This sequence comes from Phainopepla nitens, assembly GCA_013400175.1. Lineage (NCBI taxonomy): Eukaryota > Metazoa > Chordata > Aves > Passeriformes > Bombycillidae > Phainopepla > Phainopepla nitens. The sequence continues at coordinate 887,635 of VXBQ01003765.1, read as the reverse complement.
TATTCTAGCTTAACAGGCCCAAAGTGCTTGTCCCACAGGTGACAGGCTACAGTGTTTTAAAAGGTAATGAGATGAAAAATTCAGACTGAGATTTTCAAAAATGCTTTTCTTTTTTTTTTTTTAAATTTAAAAAGCAAGCTGTGCCTGTACAAACAGGACATGGCTGGCTATTGTCCCTGAAGCAGCTCACTTGCCAGATGTGCCAACCTGCAGAGTGCTAGGCAGTCCCTTTGCAATGACCTAACCTGCTCTTTTTCTCTATTACAAACAGGCAAATCAAATCTTTAGAGTTTATGAATGAGGATTGTTCTAAACGTAACTCGACTTTCCTTTGCTCAAAAGCAAAGCTCTTTGTGCAAAACATCCAACACAAAACCTGCACTTAAACCAGCACCAAATAAAACACCTGGGTACTGGCAAGCCTGATTTGTGAGAATTTGAACACGGTCCTGAATCAAAAATCTGTATCCAAGTATCACTGAAGGAACACATATTTGATGTTGCAAGAACAAGATCTTGTTCTTTCTGAGAGAAAAATTACTAGCGACCATAATTTTCCAGTTACTTTAGGCAAGTTGTTACTGCCATTTCACTCAGAGCAAAGCACACTTGTTCAGTTTCACATGTAATTTTAAGTTTGTTTTCTTTTAATGCCACTGCTGTGTACAATGAAAACTAATATAACCCAGGAATCGGGTACTTTTAAGACATCTTTTCTTTGCTTGGCTGGACATAAAAATATATGTGAACACTTTGGAAATATGGAAAAAAAAACCAAAAAAATGCACACCCCAAGACCAACCCCACCAAAATCTCCAACCTCCTTATCTGTGTTTGCAAAATACAGTATTGGTGAAATTCTCTTTTTATGAGGTGGCACAGGTATTTGTCAGCATAACCTGTAACTTAAGCTGCATCTTTTAATTCTTATAATGTTCTAAAGTTTTTGAATAAAAGAGAAAGCATCTGTAACAAGTTTCTGAATGCATAAATTCCTTTATTGAAAATATTGTGATAGCACTGCATTACATGTATTCAATATTCATAGTTTCAAGGGTCACAGAATTTTGATTGAACAACACTGTTTTGAATATAGACCACAGCGTTTAGATATGCTTTGACAAGGATAATATAATGGAGTAAGTTGTAGGTAGCAATAGTGAAATGTATGCAAAATGTTGAACTTGGTTTCATTTTGTTTGTTGGGGGGATTTTTTTTGTTGGGTGCTTGTTTCACTGGGTTTTTTTAACTATTAAGTGGTCTTCTGCCACCATTTAAAAGAGCAAAGAGTGTTAGATATTCTGGGTATCTTCAAAGCACTATGCTGTTAACTTCCAAAATATTTTAAAGCATTACCAATAAGAACTTTATTTATGGCTGTACTAGACCACAAAGAAAGGAAGTGTGAAAAGCTTATGTGCAGCGTGTTACAGGCTTACTGTGTATAGCATTGTTTTTTTTAGACTGTGAAACTTCTGTGCAGGATTAAGATTTAGAAATGTTTTTTTGAAAGAAAAGTAATTGGTGGGAGTTTTTTATTATTATTATTATTATTATTTAATCTATTTAAAAAAGAAAGAGCAGTAACTAAACTGAGTTGTATTACTCAGTTAATAATATTCCAACATTAGATTGTACTGTTTTAATCCACACTACTGTCTCTAAAACCTGCTTTTCTCAGGACAGTGAAACATTCAAGTCTAAGGGCAGGACAGCATCCTAATATTAGTTAGGCCTGGATTGTGAGAACAAAACCTTAGCTTAATGGCAAAGCAGAATTCCTCAGCAAACAGTGAAGATTGCCAGTCCTCTCTCACACTCTTCCCATTTATCAAATGTTTTATAATTTTGTAATATATTTTATTCATAAAATAAATTTTACACATTTTGTAATATAGAGTCTTTTCAGCTTTGGCAGTGGGGGAGGGGGAAAGTATCTGATCATTTCATTAAACACAAATAAGAATATTTAGTCACCTGTCAAATTCTAAACCAGACTGCTGCTTGAAGTATTTTTTTTTTAAGGAAATTATATATGTAATTATTAGGAAAACAAATATTACACTAATGTGACCTGGCCTGTTAGGAAAAGAAGTTTCTTCTCTAAATCTCAATTGTATTTTCTCCTTAACAAATTCTCCAGTTTGTAGAGAAATGCTCATAAAAGCACAGTGGGTGGCTTATTTTGAATCATTTGTTGGTGATACAGAAAACCATTTCCCTTAGAAATGTACTTCATAAACAGGCAAATAATACTCAGGCAGGTGCTCAGAGCATGCTATCCCAATTCTGTGAACAGCAACAGAACTGATAAAGTCTACACCAGGGGGCAGTTGCCCAGAGTCTCCATACACTGCCAAAATAGTAATCTATTAACAGGAATGTGACAGCAGAGTTAAGCACTATCCACCTTCTCCCTCATTTCAGGAAAAGAAAATGAAACAGAATTATGCACTCAAGTGTTTCTGCCAGGAAAACAAACCCTCTAATCAGGGTATAATGAAAACCAAATCTCATTTACAAAATAAAAATATAAAAATTAACTTCAGAAATCAAATAAATTGATTCAGAATAAATGCCAATGCATAAGAAACCTACCTCAACAGTAATTATCAAAATGAGATTTGAAACATTAAACAAAAAACCTCTCAGCTAATCCATTTACAAAAAAAAAAAAAAATCTACTATACAGTAACAATAAATAAAATAATTTTAAAAACATGTTCCCTTAAGTGCTGTGTACAGCTATTTCTGATTCTTTTCCATAGCAAACAGTATGCTGTAGATTTTGGTAAAGTAACATTTTATTTTTGGTCAGCATTTTCATGTTGAACATAAATACATATGGAATGTACTAGACAGTTATAGTTCTTCCACAGGATCTTTTTCACAGTTACATAAAAAGTTATCAACTTATACATCATGAACATTTTCATAAGCATTGGATCTTCGATGGAAGAGTGCTGAAGAGGAAGTAAAAAACACTTCAGAGTCATCTCTTACTGTTCTGTCTCTTACTGCCTCTCAAAACCAATTCTTTTGTTCTTGGGTTGTTTTTTTTGCGTAGTCATGCTCTGGTACAAACTTGAGGAAAAAGCGTTTAACCTTGTGAGGCAGCCTGCACCTTCTGGACAGCTTTTAAGTGCCTAATGGATCCAGTCCTTAAGGCAGTCAGTGTTTCACTCAAATGTCCATACTTCTACATCTTGTATTATGAAATCTTCTTTCTTAGTTAGGATGTCATTATTGAAGGTGCTGCAGGAGTTGCTCCGCCCATGATACAAATCTGCATCTAACCATAAACCAAACCGGCCACTAGAAAGGAAATACACAACAGATTTGGTGTTATATGGAACAGTAAAAGCACTGAAAGCTGTATAAACAATCAAAGAAGCAATACAGAGGAATCTAGGTGACTCTGAGGCTAAAGGTGAAGAGCTCAGTCCTGGCAAAGCATTCTCCAAGAAGCTCGTGGAGCAGTGCCCTTGCTTTTCCTTGCACCAGTGAGCAGGGCAGTGTAGGAGCCTGCGTGGGCCTGCAGCCCTGGCTCACCTGGCTGCTCACACTGCCTGCTGTGGCTACACCAGGGCACAGACCTTGGGGTCCCTTCCCTGGCTGGCTGGATGTGGACAGAGCACCTTCTGGTTATCCACTGCGATGCAAACCATGCCCAGCTGTCCCATGGTGCAACCTCCAGGTAAGCTTTAGTTGGTTGTACAGCCTTAGCCCTTGATTCTGTACCTACTGACCTTTGAAACTGATAACCTGATTATGTCCTGTCTGTATCCTTGCTCTGTGCATCACAGAAAAAACAACAACTTAGTATGTTAGCGATAAACCCTAGAAACTGATGGCAAAATTGCCATTGGGGATTATCTTCCAGTGACAAACTGGTTCAGCAATGAGTGATGTATCTACCCAAAACATCTGGTTTTTTCCTGGATAAAAACAACCCCAACTCTGCAACAAACCCTACTTGCTTAACATCAGTCACTCTAAGCAAACAAAATCCCTCTCAGTCTGTAACAGAAATCAGATTGCTGAGGTATCTCTGCTGAACAGCTTACTAAAAGTAAGTTCAGCCACTTTACTGGTAAGTTTTTCTTGCACCTACCATTGTTCCTATTTCCATTTACAATATATAGTAAAAATAAAATTGGCTACATGATTTGAAAACCAAACACTCACTCACCCTCCACCACCAAGCTCCAGAGAGGTAGTGTCTCCATTGATGAAGTAGGTGTTTTCTCCACTCCATTTAAATACCTGAGGAGGGGAAAAAACATGAACGTATTTGGACTGTGAGGATTCTTGTAATCTCAAACTACTGGGTACCTATGCTTAGCAGGTAAGAGGTGTGGTCATCTTTTATCTTTTTCTTGAAAGGGGAAAAGATAAGGTAGAAAGTAAAGGATCAAAACATATTTAAAACTATGAACAAAGCACCCTAATCCTTATTAAAGCACCCTTATAAATTCTGCTTCCCTCTCTAAATCAAGTGGTACCCTCTTAAAAAGGAACAATGTGTTCAATATGGAAAAAGTGCATAAGCCATGGACATCAAGGGGTATTTCAGTATAACTCTTATCTCTGTTTTGTTGTCACTGTGATCCTAAGAATACCTGAAATTATATCCTGTTATTGATATCTTTGCCTTCCAAGGTGAGTCTTTGACAGTTCACTCCTTCACTCCTTCCTGGTTCCCCCTTCAATTCACTTAAAACCCTCTCCTCACCCTTACAGACTGACCTCTCTTCAGGAAATTACAGACACTTTGCTTAAAGTATTGCATCGAAGCAATGAATGATTAAGTGCATTCATCAACATCGGGCACATCTTCTACACTCAAAGATGCTATCTTCATAAAAATCTTATAAATGTTTCAGAAGTGGAACTCAAAAATCTTATTTCAGAAAGTGGACACCCACCTACCTTGAAATGTGGACTGAATGTGTAGAGGAATGTTTCACCAGTGCCATAATAATGGTCACTAAACCTGAAGGGATGTGTAGCGTACGCTCCAAATATCTGTCAGAATAAAATGATTACACTACTTTTGTGGAAAGTGCAGAATTCAAAAGAAAACCCCCCAAACATTTCAAAATACTTTCTAAGAACAACTGAGCTGATTTTCATGGTAGAGGAACCAACTAGTGAAGTGTATCAGATCTGCAAGTATGCCTCCACATCTTCTGTATCCGCCAAGTTAACAGCCAGATGACAACAATGGCAGCAGCACTGCTGACTCTAGCAGCTACTGAAGAATGAGACCTCCAGAGAGGCATTGCTTCTGACAGCTCCTTAACTGAGATGCCTAAGAAAGGTATTTCCAAAGGCACTACTGCACTCACTGCAATTCTAAAGCTTTCATTAGTGCTGAAGTACTTTCCTGTGGTAACTCTAGTTTAGGCAGTAGAAAATAAAAAAGAATACAGCGATGTCCTATTTTGGTGTGACATCACTTCATAGTACGACTAGCATTTCATAATGACCGCTTTAGAAAATGGTGCCCTTTCTGCTCAACCCCCTTTCTGCTCCTTACCTGGTTGTCCATGTCCTTGATGACAAGGAGAACTGGACTGTCGAGAGAGGCCGATTTGCGGTACAGAGTCTTCAGGCTGGTGCCGTGCTCCAGCGTGCTGTAGGCCAGGCGCCACGGGTACCCCTGCACCCGCGCGGGCAAGCGCCGGGCGAGCTGGGCAGGGAGCAGGCAATGAGGGAAACGGTTACAGAGCAACACGGGCAGTGCCCCAGCCTATTCTCTTCCTTGCACTCGACAGAGACAGCATCCAAGAAAGGAACCTGAGGGTTTTCCAGCCATACCTGCTCTATGTGCATGTTCTCCAGGAGAGCGCTGTGATGCTTTAGGATAGGCAAAGTATCCTCATCTTCCTCTTCTTCATAGTAGCTGCAAACGCTCTTTCGTCGTTTAGCTTCTTCTACAGTAATGATCTGTGGCAAGAGAACAAGTGTCCAACCTAAAGCACAGCTCTTACACCAACAATCCTCTGGTGAAGCCAATTCATTTAAAACTTACTCCTCAGCTGACACACTGTTTGGAGAAAAAACACCACATGGGATAATTTTATCAAGCACAGGTACCCTGAAGCAAATGGGGAAAGTCTTTAGCTGGAGCTCAGTGCCACCATGGCACCTAGGAAGCAGCAGCAAAAGCTCCAAAATGGAGCTGATGACAAAGAAAAGAGGAAGCGAGGAGGCCTAGCTACAAAACAAACAGGAAACCTTAAACGGTCTTTTCCTTCCATGAGCGTATCACCACAGTGGTCTTATCCTGGAGCAGTAACATCAGGATGCAGCTGCAGAGCCCACTGTGCTCTGCTATGCACCTTGCTGCCAGTAAGGCTTCCAAATGGCTTTCATGTTACACACAGATCGAGTTTTGCATAATTCCTCCACGCCTTCAGGATCACTGCTGGAACTTGCAGAAGCTGTCAACAGTTGAGACAATTGGGAAGAGATGCCTGGAGGTCCTACACACACCTGCCCCTCAGGCGAGAAAGCAGATGTGCTAGACTGACTCCAGGTGTGGATTTAACCACACAAGGAAGCACAGAAGTTTTGCAGGAGGAGCAGGGCTGCTGAGGAGCTCACAGAGCCAGCACCCTCAGTCACACCGGGCATCCCCGGTGGGATGAGAGCTGCGTATCTGCTGGCATGCACTCATGTCCAGCCCACAGAAGCTTGGAGCTGAGCAGGGCACCTGGGCACTGGTACTCCAGAGCAGGGGCAGGAAAAGAGAGGAAAGCAGGATCACAAGGCAAAATCCAGCCTGCAGAACAAACACTGCTATGTGTCCCTGCACACCTGAGCAGTTACAGGTATTCCTGCCCATGATACTGCAAGAGTTCTACAGCTTCATCCTGTTCCTCCATCCTCTCCTTCTGAGACTGCAGATAATCCTGTGCTGGAAAATTTTTCATATGGTCAATTTCAGGAAAGGTTTGCACTGCAAAATTAGGATACTTAAAAATCAAAAAACCACCCACAACAAACTGTTCAAAGAAAACAATCTTTCTACTTATATCATTGGTTTTTTTTCACCTTCTGAGTGATTTGCCTTCCCTCCTCATCTCCTGGACCATTATTGTATATATATATTTTTTTTTAATTAACCCCTTTTAGACCTTAAATCAAAGTACACAACTCCCCTTTTGAGAACTTTCTTTTAGGAATAGTCTCCCTTCCACAGGTGGGGGAAAAGTATCAGCCAACAGCAAATCAACTAAGAGGTATCTGCAGCAAAATACAACCAAACTCACTTAGGCAACCAGAGAAAACCTATTAACACCGTTGTAAATTGCAAATTTGCTCCGGAGACAGACAAGCCCCTCTTCCCTGCATACACATTTATTCAGTCTCTGAACTGCACATGTCAGTTCAGTCAACAACTGCAGTATGAGGCATCTGCAAGATCAGGTATTTACAGACCACACAAAAGCAGAAATGGATGAAAAGAATCGACCTCTACAGAAGCCAGATCTATAAAGTCTTTCAAAGATTTTGTAAGGCTGAGAAAGGAAGCCTCCTGAGGTGGAAATGCCCCCCACCTGAGTATAGAGCACGTTTATTACTAGGACAGAAGTTCCATCATCAGATCCACAATGTTCAAACGGGAAACAATTCAACATACCTCTACAAAGGGTTCCTCCTGGTCCGGTCTGGCACAGTAAATAATTCGAATATTCAAAGGCATTTGTCTCTGTTTCATCATCTAGAAGTTTATTTTCAGTACCCACTACTCTAGGCCTTCTCTACTGGCAAGAGTTCTCAGTCACGAGAGTGACAGACAGATACTGGCCATGGCATGCTGTGATAAGATTGCTTATATGCTTCTCCACAATTAGTTTCTGTTTCCCCACAAGGGAGAGTGAAACTTTCACAGTCATCATGCCCAAATTTGGACTTTATTCAATAGAGATTTCCTGGCAGACTTATTTTAAATTGGTGAAGCTGGAATATATTAAAAAGAGACACACCTTTAAAAGCAGTTTCCAGCCTTTTTTCCTTTCAATAAATATCTAAATAAAACAATGAGAGACAAGCTCCAGTGTGGCCAGATCTCTCTCACATCTTTCTTCAAATCACTGACTCTCCTTCATTGTAGTTTTATGAAAATGGCATGCAAGTAACTGAACAGTAAAATCCAGAGCAATGTATGACTGCACTCAGCTCTAAGCAAAACAAGGAAGGCTTTTCTTTTTTTAATCTTTCAGCTCACAAAGCACAAACACTGAGAAGCTACAAAACTGTAAAAATACTAGCTCCTTGGGAATAGAGGTTGCTACATTTCAAATGACAAGTCCCACTTCCAAGCTCCATTNTACTAGCTCCTTGGGAATAGAGGTTGCTACATTTCAAATGACAAGTCCCACTTCCAAGCTCCATTTTTCAATAGAAAATATTGTGAAGATAAAATTGCTTAAAAAAAAAAAAAAAGAAAAAGAAAAAAAAAAGAGGATAGTAGAATTTAAAGAAAACAAGTTTATGTTTAGGATGAATAATCAGATAACCTTTTAAATCACCATCAAGATGTTTCTCACTTTGGAATTTATGTGTCTGTTTCATTTATCCCATATCCTTAGCACATAAAGTGTTTGAGCATTGAGAAATATGATTTTTAAAAATGTGTGCAAGCTTATTTCCCTTAGAAACTAGGCTTTGTATGCAGAAGGATAACAAGCACAGGCATGCCAAGTGGTTAAAACAGATTTCAGAAGAACACACATGAAAAAGCCAAAGTCCAATGATAAACTTATCCCACTTACACCCAATATTCAAACAGTACTGCTGTGTGCATCAGAGAAGCAGGTGTCAGGCGTATCACCACACACACCAATCCATTTCAGCCAGTACACAGGAGTCTGGCTTGATGCTTACATGCACATATGCATTTTGAAGATTTTATTTGTAGCACAGAAATACATTAGGAAATGCATTAGGAATTTAGCAATTCTGACCACATACACCTGTATAGCTTTGCAAAAGACTAATATCACGTGGTCAATATATTTACCCAACTTCTGATGGTTGCACACCAGAGAGCTCCCATTGTTTACCTGCTCTTTCTAAGGGAGAGAAGAAATGAAGACTGAAGGAATATGAATACAGTTGTGAGACAGATACAAGCCTTAAGCAGTCCTCTATATGAAGCTGCAACTGTTATAAAGAAAGACCATAAAAATCCTCAAAAGAACAACTGCTGAGATTCTTAGCAGAGGATGCAGACTTGATACACACATGCTTCGTGTAAAGGCAGAAAGCACTCACCTCCCAGCTTTTAGTAGTGGGCTCACTAAAGAAATTGTCAATCATGTCAAGCTCTTCCTTTTCTACCACAACAAAACCTTGCTCTTTGGCATCTTTCCCATATATTTCTGGTGACCACTGAACAAAAAATGTGTACAAGTGATCCACCCTGTGAAGAGAAGAGGAGAAGACAACCATTGTTCAGTGGTCCACGAACCCAGCACTGTCACATAGCACAGAGGTTCTGCCCAATGCCAAAGCAGGGACAACAACACAAACAGGATACCCGTGTACCTCCACCCTCCCATACCACACAAGGCAACAGCTCCCTCCACCTGGCAGCCTCAACCACTTCAAGGCTTCTCTGCTTCCACTCCCACAATGTATTTTTCTCCTCCCTTTGCTATAATGCCAAGCCAGAGGATCACAGTAAAGCAATGTGGCTTGTCCAGTCCCACAAAAGTCATGTTAAGAAGTCAAATTGATTGATATTAGGTCATAGTAACAAAATTTAACTCTGTAAAACATTCACTTTTACTCATTTAGTTTGACCTCCAGCATGAAACAAGCAATGAGATCACCAGTGAAGTCTATACTACAGTTTTAGCTGCCCTTTAAGTTATAGAGGCTAACCACAAAACAATCTTCATTCTCTTAGCATCATGAAAATAAGCTGTCACCAACAGTTTTGCTAATGATACCAGCAGCACGTGCTCTTCCATAAATGCAGTCAGCTCTCAGCAACTGTCTTTAAAAAGATATTCCTTGACAACATCCATAACAATCTACAAAACAATTTCTGAAGAAGGAATTTATGTGTTAAGTTAAAATGAACACATGCAATTTCAAACAGGAATCCAACAGTGGATCCACTATACAAGAAGCTGAATTGCCAACAAAAAAATGAGACCCACAGTAAAGAGAGCAGACACTAAGTGCTTATGACACTGGATCTTTTTCCAGCTTTTCACCAGAAAGTTACATCCAGCAACTCTTAGATCAACAGAAAACAGAAAAAACCTTTCAGAGATTTAGACATTTCCCCCTGATATTTCAATTTACTTGGATTTATATGTATGCACAAATAATCTTAAAATACCCTTTCAGCACTGTTACAGTTTGTTAGGGTCACGAGTATAATTCCAGATTTTTTCAAGTGCATCTACAAAAAGAATAAAGGATTTACTTTGCTTCGTCATGGAAATAATGAAAAAGGAATAAATTAGCACTGCTCCCAGAGGTTTCAGAAAAAGCAGTCTGATTAGCTCTTTGCTAATTAATTTGAGCTGTAACTGAATGAGACAACTGACCTGAGCACTCTGTATTTTACATACAGTAGTCCTACTCTGGAAAGCTAACTACTTAATTCCTACAAATCCTGAAGAAGGGACAATAAAAGTAGTGGTTTCTGCTGTCTGGCTAAGATCAGTCTGAAAGCACGGTTATGCAGGTGGATGAAGGAGAGCAGCACACTCGTATCTCAGAATCACAAAACGTATTCATGTTTTAAGCCACCTCTGGAAATCATCTAGGCCAGCTCCTGCATATAGCAGAGCTAACTTCCAAGTTAGAGGAGGTTGCACATTCTCATCCATTTGAGTTGGAAAATCTCCAACAGTGATTCTCCAAGTTCTCCATGCATAGCCAGTCTCCTGGGTTTTTTTCTCTTATCTCACCACCATTCCCTCCAAAGCATGCAGCACATGATCTGAGAAGGATCTGGTGCCATCCAACATTTTCTGTTTCTGTTTCTTGTCCCCTCCTCTCCATTTTTTTAGACATTTGGTTAAGTGTCTAAAAGGAAGACGGGAATAATGACCACCCAAGTTGTTTGGCTGCACTTCCTTACCTGGGTCAGCAAGAAGCGAAGCCTTCGTTACTGCAAGGACACACCACTGACACACTGAGTTTGCTCTCAACTTCCCCAAATCCTTTTTGGGAGAGCTACTCCCCAGTCCACCTGTCCCCACCTACTGCTGCAGGAATTGCTCCATTCCATGCTCCTTTTGCATTTGCCTTTTCTGAACTTCCTGACATTTCTGTCAGTCCATTGTGCTGAGGCCCCTCTGAACAGTAACCCTGCCCTCCCATTATGAGCACTCTCCAAATTCGGTGTCATTCCCCAAAATGACAAAGGTGTGTTCTGTCTCAGTGTCCATGTCACCAGTGAAGGCATTAAGCAGTCTCCAAGAATGCCACTGGTACCTCGCTGCCACTCAGACCAACTACCAAAGCTTCGAGCCCAATGGTCCCGTCAATTTTACAACCACCTGTAGCCTACCTGTCCAGGTCATATCTCTCCAATTTGGCTACAAGGATGCTATGGAAGATTGTGTTGAAAGCCTTAGTAATGTGATGGTAAAACAACAATGCCTTGCTCTCTTCTTGCTCAAGGAGTTAGCAATCTCAAACAGAAAAGTTATTTGGTCAACAGAAAAGCAATTTGCCCATGGTAAATATATGACACCTGATCCTGATCGCTTCTTTCCCTCTGTGCTTGGAAATGGTGTCTACAAGGACTTGCTTCCCAGGGACTGAGATGAAGCTGTCTGCCCTATGCTCCCCCAGATACTTCCTCTATTTTTCTGACAATGGTTGCAGCATTTGTTTTTCCAATTATTAAGGAACACTCCTGGTGAACACAACCTTTCAAAAGATGATAGAAAGCAGCTTTGTAATAACATCAACCGACTTTCTCAATATACTCAGAACATTTCCTGTTAGGCCCCATGGACTTGTATATGTTCTGTTTATTTAAGTAGTACATAAGTAAGTTTTCCTCTACAATGGACAGTTGATAAATAAATCCAGCCAGTCCAGATTTAAGAAGCAGCAGCATAAAACAGAGATAGGTGATTAGAGAGGTGATGTCATTCTGAAAATGGGTGCCCTGCTAATAAAATTCTAATATTATGCTACAGTGGTATTTCCAAGCTACCAAATTGAAATATTTGAGCCAATTTTTAAACTGAAAAACCACTTCTTGAGGAACTTTCTTACAGCCAGCTTGACAGCTGTGAGAAGATTTATCCTAGAACTCCGCAGCTGTTTTGGTGATCACATGCTTATGACTGTATTGTGCACTAAAAGAGAGACATCAATAAGACAAAATACTTGGAAAGAGACAACTATAGAAACCTGAAGTTAGTAACTCCAGAAAGAAAATATTCAACAGGCTCTTAGTCCAACCAGAGAAAGACATTAACCCAGAGGGATCCTATTACTTGTTATAAATGTGCTTGACTAAGTGATGATTCTTCACAAATCTTGAGCGCTGAGGTACTGTAAGCCCTCATATGCTGTTACGAGCTTATAGAGACTTCTGTGAGCTCTCATTACAAGACATTAAGCTATAGATACAAACAGGTTTTCATAAATTTCCTCTGTACAGTTTGATAACTTATGATCAGGAGTCTATGAGTATTCTCCTTATAAAAGGCTAATTCAAAAGGATTCTAAATCTTGCAAAAAAGTGGATGTCCTCTCAGCAGCACAATCTCCGTGCAGTCTTTTACATCAACTTCAGTGCAAATTATACATTCATAAACCAAACCTGTCTGCAAAATTTACACTGTGGAAAATTAAAGAGATTTACTTCTTCACTGAGGAATTAGTCAATGCTATTATTTACAAACAAAGAAATTCTGCATTACTATCTCTGTCTCGGTGCAAGGCATTTTCTCGTAAAAGGTCTTGAGGAAATGTGTGACCTAATTACTGAGCTACTACTACTCAAAATCCACTGGAGTGGGAAGCCTACATGCCATTTAAACATAAATCCACGTAGTAAGAGCACACACAGACTTACCCTCTAATACTGTAAGCTGTACCCATTGCAAACCTTCCCAGCAAAACAGTCAATCTCTGTTTGTGTCCAAAAGCATGGGTGCCCCTCTGCTCAGCTGAACCTGGCAAGAAGCTGCCCTAGACTGAGCAGTCTGTATATAAGGCAACCCAAGATGCCCAGCACCCCCTCTGTGTGCTGAGGTGAGCACTGCTGTGACCAAGCAGGCAGCACAAAGCAGTGCTGCAGTCACTGATTGACTCAGCCACGCCGTGCTGCTCGCGGGCTGACGTGTGCAGGGACGCACGGAGAGACAACACCTCCGGCAGGCACGAAAGGCAGATGAGACAGGAAATTTAGTGCTTTTATAAGGAATATCAGCCTAAAATTCTTCTTTCTGTATTAGTAAAGTTTCCAGAGGTTTCCAACAAAAAAAATAAATGTAAAAGTACTGGGCCCAGAAAGTAGCAGAAGCCTGTGCATGGAAGAGCAGCTCTACTGGGAGCTGTGGGCTATGGAACTAGGCTGAAATTGGAGCCATTTACACAACCGATGACAGAAGCTGTTTTAACAGCAAGCACTATGACCATGGAAAAAATGTAACTAAAAGCAAATCAGAGGAAGATTTAACTTGCACTCAATATAGGCATGCAGACCAATTTTTTTCACAATCTCACTCCAAGTTTGGACAGTTTTTTAGATTTGTTTTGGTTGGGTTGGTTTTGTTTTCTTTTGTTGTTGTTTTAATTACTACAAAACATTAAGATGCTGCACAAGCCACTGTGACAGGACTGCAGAAAGTGTTTTATTTGTGCTGCTTTGTGGCCATCAAGATGAGAGTGGTCTTCTTGATATTTTCACACATGAATATAAGTTGCATTCCAGCTAGTTTTAAACTTAGTAAATTATCTCATATTTTGTCTAAAATACATGGCAAAGCTATCTCAAAGAACCTACTGCTCACAGTACTCTCAAGATGCAACACTTATGTTTATATTCTACACAATACTGATGCAAGAACATCCCCTGGAGGTAGGAAGTGTTGTGTTTTGCTTTGGGAAAGCATCCAAGAGCTTGGAGAAAACACTGTCTTGTTCAAGAGGCAAAGACATGCCTGGCATTAATACAAGGGAGCGGGTCTTGCATTCCATTTCTGCTCCCAGTTCTTCTTGATCTGTCATGCAATTCTGGGGTGTTAAAACAGGCATGAATAGCACCAAAAAGACCCAAACTTACAACAAATAATTCACCACTACTTATAATCAAGATGCAAAACAGTAGCCCTGACATCAAAGATTGGGTCTGTCAGCCAGCAAGGCCAGGTGCTGCTGCAGCAGCTCACTGCAGAAGTTACTTTTTCCTCATTATAAAATCTGAAGTACAAAACAGTTGCCCACACTTCAGTTTATATATTAGGTCTGCTCACCATTCATGAAAGGACAAGCAGAAAAGCTGTTTTCCAAGTCTGTGGTTAGAAGCTTGATAGATTTACCTATTGCACAGAGCAGTGATTAGAGACCTCAGTCAGCTCAGCAGCTTTATTCACTGTTAGCTGCACTATCCCCAAAGCACCAACTGACCTTGTGTTGTATTACAGCATCACTCCAACTCCTTGAAGTATTTACTCAAACTTCAACCCAGAATTTTCTGAACCCACCCTTTTGCAATCCCTGAGGAGCCAAGGACTGGGATCCGCAGATGGCAAGCAAACCAAAAGCTATCCAGCTACTCTCCCAAGGACCACATTCCAGCTGGATTAAACCTCTCCCTCTCCTCCAGGATGAGTTCCAGGACAGTAACTTCCACATTACTACAATCAAGACACTGCTTTTCAGACCATAAAAATTAAAAACATTTAAATCGACACATGTGCTATATATATATATAAAATTAAAATTATTAAATAAAAATTATTTTTAAAAAATTGACTGCATCTGAAAGAAGCACCTCTGAGATGGATCACAAGTTCAGATTCCTCCTTCCTGGCATCTAATTTACCAGAATCACTGATTTTGCTTCATCAACATATCAGATAATTGCTCTAGTTGCCTTCTTTCAAGAAAAGATCACATATTTGATTCTTCACAGCCAGTGAAAATTCTTGGGTGATTTATGTGGAAAATCACAGGTCTCCACTTCAATGGTTTGTTGGTTTGCTTTTTTCTAGAGTAATATTTATGCATTACTACACACCTACAGGAAAACATGTATGTTCCTCAATTTTACTGCAATGGGACTATTTTTAATGGGACAAACCCCAGAAATCATCACACCTGTTTAGTTAGGAGTGTCTTTCTTTTCCCACATGATGCCCTTTGCTCATGTGGAATATCTACTTTCTTTAGCACTGACACCTTAGTGGATTCCATGTCCCTCCAGCCACTGCTTCCCCTTCCCCTCACTTCCTAGATTACAGCTGAAGCCCCGATCATCCTCCAGTTCTTTTAATCATATGTTAGCTGCACATAAATCCCTCTTTCCATCTTCAAGTGGCACCTGAGCCCTTTTTCCGTCCCACTGAGAGCCATATTAGACCAGCAACAAACACTGCTTTATGTCGCTGGCATGCAGTGAAATGAGGGTGCCCCTCAGCATCCCTGCTGCACTTCACACCTTGGACCATGAAGGCGATGTAAGATTCAGCTCTAGAAAGCACTACACATGTAAAAAGCAGCAGACAGACATTTCTGTGCGAACAGGAGTGCAGCTTACCTTTCCCGAGGAACAGCAAACCAGTACTCTGGTTGCTTTATCTTTTTACTGTACTGCTGAGACATGGTCGTGCTCTGAGACACAAAGGACTTCCTCATGGGCTTGCCTACTTTAATGCACAGAAACATTGGAGGAGTCTTGCTCCTCTCCTCTTTTGAAGGAAGCATATCTGAACAAGACACAAGAGAAACGGTCTGCTTACAGGAAAGCACAAATACCGCAACTGATGAAACACTGTGACAAAGATTAATAATCTTGTGCAAAGGAAAACTCAGAGGTACCATACACAGAATTACACCGGACTTCAACAGCACAACCGGTTTAGTAAAACCACATTCATCCTAAACTGAGGCCATTTATTCTCATTTTGTCAGAGCCTGTATCCCCCTCAGCTGTACAGCTATGTACAGAACAGCCCTGTAAAGAAATAGGTAAGATTACAGGCTGGGTGCTGCCTGCAACACAAAGCAGGCAAATAAAGAGGACATGCTGGGGTCGAGAAAACCCATCCAGGCTGAAGGGTAATCCTGCATGCACATGCACACACGCACGCACACAGACCCAAAAAGCCCAATCAGTTTCTCAACTCTGTTGGTCACACAGCCATACAAGCACCTTTTATCTACACAAGACAAGGCCAAGCCTAAAAGCAGTTTAGACTCCTTAAATTGCTGGTCTGACAAAAAAAAACCTGCTTATTAAAGTGTAGCCTCAATTGCACTGAAGTTGTCTTTTTTGTTTTAGGTGCACACGTACAGCCAAATACCACCAGCAAGATATAAATTCTTACAAAAAAAAGGAAAAATCATTTTAAGAACAACTCTTCTTAAAAGAAAAAGTTCCACTTTAATCATCCCCCACCACCTGATGTGAATCGAGGGTATGTCCACTGGTTCATTAAATTACTCAGAGAGGAGCATCAATGTTCCAGGACAGACTAGTGCTTAGAGGCACTGGGCTGCCACAGAAATGGTAACATGGGTGCACATGCTCTGAAAAGAGATTGCATTCTGGTATGTGCTTCCCCAGAACAGCCTGAATTATTTCTGGTAACACAATGACCAATCAGGAGAAGAGTGATCGCTCAGTAGGACTACATATGTATTCCTATTTATCACTTCTCCTAGGTTTTCCATAGCATGAGAGACACCAGACACATGCAAATATTGTCAAGAATACTTCGGTGCCCCCCTTCACAGCAATGTTCCACTACCTTGGATACAGAAACAAAACTGACAGACTTCAGTGAGGCAAGAGTGGTTTCCAACACGGAGAGACAATTCCTAGGCCATGAAGTGTCCCTGCCAATACTGAAACTGGATGACATTTCACTATCCTTCTTACAGACAGCAAACAGAAGTAAAGATTATGTAAACAGTGATCACTGAATGTGGAAAGAGCACACAAGCTACTTATCAAACTACAAGCTTAGAGAATTTGAAGATAGCGGGTAATATAAAACTGAAATACACAAAGAGTAAAAAAAGAGACCAGGTATTACAGAAAGCAGAAATTTAGAGAAGGCTGTCAATTCAAAGGTTACCGTCATAATGCTGTCCAAGTCTCAGAGGAAACAAGGATAACCAGAGACCTACCTTCAATTGGCACTTGAATTTTCTGCAGAAGCCACAGTCTGATTTCTGATTGATTGTCTAACTGTGTTTCTTGACAGGTCTTGTCTACAGCTGGTACTAATGAAGAGTCCACAGACTCTTTCAGATCCTTTTCCTCTGCTGCTGCTGAGCTGATTTCTAACGAAGGTGCTTTCCTTTCAACACAGCAGGAATCAAGCTCCATACTTTTAACTGTATGGACTTCATTAGCTTGGGACTTTGAACAGCTAAGTGTAAGGTCTATGCCAATTGCTTTATTATTTTCACCTTTCTGGATTTCAGCTTTGTGTAAGTCTTCAGATGACTGAGACCCATTTCCATCTTTATTGAGGTAAAATTCAATAAGTTTATCTTTCTCTAGCTCTTTCTTAGTGTCCAATTCAGTCTCCACCTTACCTGTCGGGGTACTGACACATTTGTTTACTTCTGGAATAACATCTTGTTTTTCACACAGCTCTAAGTCTAAGTCAGCTTTAGGTTCAACACTGTCCTTTTTTTCCAAGGAATCAACTGTCAAGTGCTCCTGGACTTCTGTAGTAGGTTTGGTTACCTGCTGCTTAGTTCTCCCCAAGTCCCTGGGGTCAGCCAGCAAGCCTTCCATTACCGAGATTTTCCTGTCCAACACTCTATCTGTATGAGATGATGTCTTTTCCAGCTCAGTGAAGTCATCCTCTCCTTCTCCTACAAGGGATTTTTCTTTGGTTTTGGTATCTGAAGCATTTTTTCCCCTGGAATGGTCCTTGGTACATGCATCTGCATCAAACTTTTCCAAATGTTCAGTGGCAGTGATGTTGTTGGGAAACTCCAGAGATTTGGATTTGATTGAGCCCGTGCTCTCTGATGACTGAAGAATTTCAAAATCAGCAGACTTTTCCTTATCTGAAGGCTTTATCTGTTTGGCACCTAGAGCAATACATGCATCCCCGTTCTGCTGCCTCTTTTCCTTGCTAAGAGATTTGAATTTGCTGAAAGGATTGATATCTTTCTCTGAGGACAGGTCTTCCCATTCTCCTGGCCTGTACAGAGGACAAAGATCCTTTGGTATGTCACTGTCAGGGGAAATGATGGATGTACATACAATGTTAAAAGCAAAATGGAAACAGAAAAAAAATGAAATGAAAAACTAAACATCAACTTAACTTAAACCATGAAACTCAATAAAAAATAACTTTCTCCAAAATAAACATACAGTACTGGAAATAGGTGATTTTAAAGACAATGGGGAAAAATGCTTAAAGTATAATATCAAAATAAAATGAATAAACCACTTGGCAGAATATGCCATGTGGGTGAAGAAATGTAACACATGTAATAAGAATGTGCAAGTCATCAGAAGTTCCATAACAAAAAAACACAGGACATGTATTTAGCTGCTGGAATTCAATTCAAATCATATTAATATTGTAATTTCTCACACCTGACAAATGAGTCAACATCTACAACCATCCATGCTTCCCTAGTCAGTACAAATGTATTTTTGAGAAAAACAAATCAGAGCTAAGCTGTATCCTGTTTGAACATGTTTACTGCAGAACAGTAACAGGCAACCCAGTTAGTAGTTGTCTTCTTTTATTTGTCTCTATTATTCAAACATACTGTTTGAATGCAGGCTTCCCCAAATATTCCTGTTTAAAACAGGGCAATCATGAAACATTTCAAAATGAAAAATTCTGAATATCTGAATAAACATTATCAGCATAAAACTTGAGCCCTTTGTTATTGCTAAAACGCTGAGGAAAATGAGAATACAAGATCCTCATCACTTAAAAATTACTAAGAAGTTATTAAACACCCCAGAAATGGGTTTAGTAAGTATCTGGAAAGTTTTTCTTGAAATGAGAAAAGGGAGGGAATTCAATGAATTTCACTGTTCCTACAGGTATTGCCTATAAGAACAAAACCCTGCTTAGAACAAAGGGATAAGCAGTGCCTGGTCAATGCATAAATGAAAGTAGCCCGCCTTAGAAAGTCTATAATGTATTATAGATTGTAACTTATCAATGCATTTCTGGTTCTGAGATAGAACCACCAGTCTGGTGTTTCTGTAAGTCCTGAAGATGGCTGTTATCTTCCAAAGTTTCAAATACTCCTCTGAGAACAGTCCTGGTAACACAGCAATGGTCAAAAATCTAAACCCCTTCACATCCACTGAAAGAGCCCTAGAGGCAGGTCAGTGCAAGAACCCAACTGTGACATATTACAAACATTTTTATTAATTACTTGTTTGTGCTGGTCTCCTTTGCACTTTGGTTCACACAGTTGTGACCCATTTGTGTTTAATGCCACTTCAGTGTTCTAAAGAACAACACAAGCGAATCATTCCTTTGCTGGCACTTTACTCTGCTGCACTGAAACTCTTCTTGTCCATTCCCCCTTCCCCCACCCCTTTTCCATGACCTTTACTGAAAATCTGCAAATATAAGTTCAAGGAAGAGCACTCCTTACGATGGCAAGGCATCTTTAATCTTCATGTGAGAGATGTCATTGTAGAGAGCTATGGAGACAACCTCCTCCATGGGGCAGATGAGCCCATATTCTTCACAGCCATTCTCAATTACCAGAGGATCAGACTTATGTGGGTCAAACATGATATTGTTTGGAGTTACTATCATGACTCCTCCAACGACGCCCTAGAACAGGAGAAGAAACAGCACATCACATGTAATGCACTTATCATTGGGTATTGGGATTTTAGGCTACTATCCTAAAAAGCAAAACCACTTTCCTGCCTCTTTATACACTGACATGCGATTTTTGCTAGCAAAATACTTTGCTTTCCAATTGCATCAAGTCAGACATTGTAAGGAAAGAAAAAAAATTCTTAGTAACATCCAAGTTCCTGGCTGATAAGGAAGAACATCTGAACTGTTCAACTTTCAGTGCTGATTGCTACAAGCTAAAAATGCGATTGTTAATCAATCCCAGACAAAACAGATTAGTGGATTTACATTTTTTTTTAAACTACATACCATTTTATTCTGGAGGCAGCTACTTTCATTTGATCCATGAATTTACATGCAACCAACACACCTGCATGCAGTTTTACTCATGGAAATGTCCAGGTTACTATGCCAAGCTAACATCAGAGGTCCCCTTGATTTACTTTCCCAGAGGTACATGCAAAAATCATCTCCATACAGGGATCTGAGACAGCTTCTTCCCAACCTAGAAACAGCTCCTACAATTGGTCCAAGCATATTCTTCACAGCTGCAGAGGACTCATTTAATCCTTCAAAATGTGCTCTAGCAATGGATTTGATAAAAGGCTGCTGCATCAGCCATTATTCAGCATCAATCTATGGCAACTGACCATTTTTCAAAGTTTAAAAAGAGGATTTCCACTATCTTGCTTCTGCACCTCTCTTCCAGATGAACTACAAAATTCACCAGACCAGCTCAGAAGCTGTGTGTAAATCATGACATCTGACAAATGGGAGACACAGATCAACTGGAATGACCCACACTGCAGATATTGCTAATTATCCACGGTCATCTGCAAGGCAAGCCAAGGAAGTCTCATAAATAGGCAGGTAAAAGACCACAAGCTTGGTTTGTGGGGCTTTTTTTTAAAGCGGTAAGATATCAAGCTGATGGCTTGGCACTGGCAAATGAGAACATGAATAGCTGCTCCTTTATAAAGTCAAGTCTGTTCACATTTCCCTTTTGCTTCTCCTGTATGACTCAGTTGACAAGTTTGGTTTGTTTTTGGATGACAGAATTAAAACAAAGTGCAGGAGCTTTTCCCAGAAGCCAGAAGACAATACATCAGTAGGCCGTACTTCCCACCCAGCCACTGCAGGAAGCCAGGCAACAAGGGATTTCAGCTACACTGGTAAAGAACGTGTCTCATTTTTGATTGCTCGTACTGAAAATTACTTTTTCCATCCTGCAGTCATAAAATTGGCAATTTGTATCCTCTGCATCTAACAAGCATCACATTGCAAGTGACAGTACTGCCCTAATTTACATGTGAGACATCAGGCAGTCCTCTAGTACGTTCTACAAAATAGCAGACTGTAAAATTGCAGAGTTGTTAAATACAGTCTCCATCCACTCAACGCAAAAAGAAGCCAGAAACTGTAGGTGTAAACACATCCATCTAACAAAAGTCAGGACTAAGGGAAAAAAAATGTTGCAACTACAATGATTAGCATCTCCAGTGTTATAAATTCCAGAGAACTTGAAAACCCAAACACACGGACGGCGAACTGCAACCAGAGTCAACAAGGACAGATATCAAAGGAGAGCTCAGGAAGACAGTCTTGCAACCTTGGGAAAAGGGCTAAAATACTACCCAAGCTTTGTGCCTTTGCTTCTAAAACACTTGCTGTAATTTAGGATTGCAGTCCTGGTGTATGTTACAAGAAACAGAAAAAAGAGATTGTATAATGCAATATTTATCCTTTTATTAGGCTTGCACAACATACATTAGCAAGTGCAGAAGCAACATAAACATATTTGGAAACACTGCTCTGGAAACAGTTAAAATTTATCTTCAAGTCATAACTGAAATAGATTGGCATGTACTCATTTTATAAAGCTGTTGCTCAATTTGATGGAACTGGACAACTAATCCTGACATGTCATAACTCTGAAGTGCAGTTCTCTCTGTGTATCTAACAACACACAAGCGAAAAAACAAAATTATACAGCCTATTATCACAAACAAACCAACAAACACAGCAGTAATAGACAAAGCCAACATAACTTTTACATTCTTTAAAAATATGAAGCTCATTTGACTCTCCCAGTATTCATTTCTCACTTATCCAAAGACAATCTCAAACAATGCCCAAAAATCAGGCTCCACCTACCTTTCCATCTGTGAAGTAACGACAATTCATTTTTAAAAATTTGACAACCACGGGCTCATCCTCTTCTGAAGTAGAGGACAGGACTCTCTCCACTGGTTTGAAAGCCTTTCTTGCCAAATCAGCATCCTTAGAAAAGAAAAAGTTCAGTGCAGAGCAACAGGACCAGAATCATATACTTCTAGATTTTTGAAAACTGAAAGGCCAGGTTCAAACAATTATTTTCCATCTGCATAGGGAAGAAAAGCATGTATGTAGGCATATAGGTACACTTCCCACAATATCCTGTATTGAAAAAAACCACCCCCTTGTAACCTTACAAGAAACTCCATACAAATAACATAATAATTAAATTTCTTAATTTAAGAAATTAAAAAACACCAAGGCAGGTCAGCTCACCAAAATTCAATTACACAGTCTCATTAGGGAAAGGGCCTGCCCTGACACATCAGCTACACTGAAGAGCTCTGCTCACAGAGCACTGGTGTGATTCCCCATGCAGATGGCACAGGGGTAAGGCTAAGCACAATTATTCACTCCAAGCTTCTCTCCACTTTTGATTAGTGATGCTATTTGAAATGACTAATTACTTTAACCTCAGCAGATGCTGAAGATGGCAAAGGCAGTTAAACTGCCTAAAGGTACTATATAAAAATCATCATGGCCAATCACCCTTCTAAAGAAAATGAAAGATCAGCTATGCTGAGGCCTTTCACAAAGATTAAATCCAGCAGTTTTTCTAAAGACAAGTCTGTATATGGGTACCACCCCAACTTGTTTAACTAGAAAGAAACTGACTGCTCAGACTAAACTAACAGCCTCCTTATTCAAGGATGCCAGTGCAGGATCAAGGCTCTGGACTGCAGAGCAGCATAAAAATCTCCAGTAGGAAATACTAAATAATTTTTCCTATTTAGCTTTCTATTCTTTAAAGATTATGCACTACACTATTTAGTAGTTTTGATAGACTTAGGGCGCAACTGAACTTGTAATGGGTTTCCACACTCAGAATTCTCTTAATTTGGAGGATTTTTAAGACAATGGTAGATTTTCTACAGCAAACAAATTTAACTCAAGACTCTACACACAAGGCCCGTAAACTCAAAAAAAATGCTATTTACATAGCCTTGATTCTCAGCTTCAGAATCAGAAAATATTTTGAGAGTTTAAGACCAGGGAACCATGTTTGACTTACAGGGAGTTTATCATATTCAGCATCTGATGATGAAGGAGAAATAGGAGCACCAGGACTAGAAGACAGCCTCCCAGCACTTGCATCTGGCACAAAGAGAATCTAAATACAAATAGGTATTTCAAAACAGTGAGGCAAAAGCTTTAAAAGGTTATTAACTATGTTCTGTTAGAAAGACAACACAATACTGATCACTCATATCTGCAATGTACACCTTAGAAACATTCCGAAAAATAAAACTAATTGCCTTATTCCAGCTTTTGTCTGCTGGGTATTCTTAGGCAAGTCACACCATCTTTCTGTGCCTCAGTTTCCCTATCTGCAAATCAAGACACTTCAACCTCCTCATGGCTGTGAAGCAGAAGTAGAGATCTGCTCTTTATGAACCAGGTGTTAATCTCCACACTTGCATTTCCAGTCCTGGGCTCCCTAAAAAATCTCTCTCCATTTATTTCTCATCTTACAGGAGACTGTCTCATACCCAACATAATGGCACACAGTCATTTCAATTTCTGTCTCTAACTCTCTAATTCTTTAATGCATTATAGATTGCATTTATTCAGAATTCCCAATAACCCAACTCTCTTGCAACAGCTGTATTATCTTCTTGAGCTTCAAAGTCATCTCTAAGCTTTAGTGACAGTACATAAATAACAAGTCAGGTATGGCAATTACAAAGCCTCCCCCTCACATCAATTCCAAGTAATAATCTACTGAGTTTCATTTTGAGGAAGAACATTAAATTACTGTCCATTATCCTTTTATCCAAGTACCTAAAAGATACATGTAAGTAGCAAAAAACCTTCTGAATACATAGCAAATAATTATGTTTCAGGTATTAAAAAAAACCCAAATAAATGAAAGATTTACCTGGCCTGGTACAATTGTCTGCGTGAAAAGCTTATTGAGCTCCACCAGCTTGTTTGGGGTGATGTTGAACTTTAATGCTATACTGTTTATGGTGTCCTGATTTCCAGCCTGAAGAAAGAGTTGATGACTATGATACCATACTGAACACAGCACCACACATGAACTAAACCCTTTTAACAGGCTGTCTGCAGGGATAGATTTGATGACCTACACACTCCATCTATTTAATAGCTTAGGTGATAAACCAGTATTAATAAAAAGGACAGAAATATTCTTCCACACTATACAGTAGATAAAATGTAGAGGTGTTACGGATGTCCCTGTCCTTTTCTCTTCAAACTTTAAAGCAGCACAACTGTATTTAGAACTGGTCTGGCAAGGGGAGAAGGTCATACACGGCAAAGTTAACTACACCTTCAGCACCCACAGGATGTCAGGCATTTGTGCAGTTCCCAGCTGGGACACCACTTTCCCCAGAGGCTCTGTATGGTGGAGAGTGGAATGCACTTAGGGACCTGAGGGCTCACAAAGATGTTCTGGGCCGAGCTAGCACACTGCTGCCCTGCTCCAGCTGAGAGAAACAGATCTCATCAAGCACAGGTCAACTGCTTGATGACTCAAGCAACACTGCAGAATGGGAGTATTTTTCAGAATAACAAAACCATTCCTCTAGCCATAATGTAGAAGTAAAAATGGAACTGGCAGCTGCAAGATACAGAGATCCTGGGCTGAACAGAGACTCAGGATGTGACCCTAGCTCTCCCCATAGGGTGGTATTTGAATGGTATCAATAGGGGCAATCCCTATTGAGACAGGTGCAAACTGAGAGAGAATTAGTGCTTACAGTTTTGTGCCACTGCCTCCCTCTCAACCTCAACAGCTCCACTGTCAAAAAGCAGGCATGAACACACCACACACCAGTACTTACTGTATATTCTATGGTACCATGGGGCTTCTGAGAAACCATTTTCTTCTCTTTCTTTTCATTGCTTTTGTTTTGATTGTCATCTAAAGAGAAAAAAATATTCGAGTAACTGACTGCCAAGATGTTTACCTTTCAGCATGTTTTGAGAGAGATGTACTGTATGTGCAAATTGCAGCTGTGAAGAACAAGAGGACACATTAAAATGCCTGTTAGGTCTTAAGACTGAATTGTAAGGCAAGAAAACTTCATCAAATACAGCAGGAGTAATTGTTCAGGAACTCTGCAAGAGAAATGTATATATGATATCACAGCAAAAAAGCTGCCATGGTTTCTTCTGTGATTCCTACACAATTCAGATGCTGGATACAAGTACTTTGTACCATCAGGTGAATATACACATGTCTACTGCCTTGGTACAACCACAACAAATATTGGTTAATCACCACTTCATCACAAGTATATTTATATGTAAACACTATCTTTAAAAGCCCCAGAAAACCCCAAAAAACGAAAAATTGCCCCCCAAAACCATCAAAAACAGAAAAATCAGCTCAAAAAACCCCAAAAAGCAGAAAAATCAGCTCAAAAAACCCCAAAAAGCAGAAAAATCACCCCAAATCAATGACCAGAGCATCCTTGCTGTGGAGGTGGATCCGCTTCCAGATCAGGAAATAGAACTAGCCCACTGGAAATCCCAAGAAACAGGAAACGGGAAAATCAGGCCAAGAAAACCCCAACAATCAGAAAAATCGACTCAAAACCCCCCTAAAAAATCTCTGAAGGTAGAAGTGTGCCAAAGCACACTCTGCAAAGCATGCCTGTATACAGCCAAGCATGAGAAGGCAGAAGGTTTGTGCAGAAGATTTTTCTATCAGCTGCAATGCACAGAACTCACTGCAGCTGCAGAAACCCTTGCAGGACTCAAAAGGCACTCGCGAGCTGTCAGCACCAGAGCTCTCTGCCAGAGCAGGGTAGAGATTTCCAGTTCTTACGACAGCAGTGGGTGAGCAAGGCCAAGGCCCAGGGAGGATGGAGCTGCCCAGCCAGCCCCAGCCCCACGGGGCTCCCCTCCAAACCCAGAGCTCAGCCCCGCATACCTGGGGGGGACGAGGGCAGCATGCAGCCCCAGCTCCAGGAGTGGGGATGAGGGGCCAGGAGGCAATTCATGGCTCCCCCTGCCTGACTGCCCCCAAGCCCTTAGGATGCCACAGCCTGGATGAAGCAGGGAGAGGCAAGAAGACAGGGCAAAGCCAGGCCCAGCAAAACCAGCAGCCAGGACCAAGAGCAGAGACACGCTTCCTCCTGGGAGGATTCTTCCTGTGGTCCAAGCCGGCAGCTCTGGAAGATCAGGGAGGAAAGGACTGGGAATGGCAGCGCAGGGCTTCTGACTTGCACTCAGGCTTTGCTGCAACCTTTGCTATTTCCAGAGAGCAAGAGGCAGATAGTAAAAGGAAGGGCGAGGACTCGCCTGCCACACTGTAATAATGTACACAAGAAACAAGGAGGGGCCCGGTGTGCTGCACCTGACCCTCCTGCTGGTCCATGTCCATGGCAAGATGAAAGCTGCGGGGCTGCCTCAGTGCGCTCCCCCTCAGTCAGAAGGGACTCACAGGAGCTCTGGACATGCATCCAGGTGTTACTGCTGGCATTACCCACCCTCCACCTGCCAGGAGTGCAGTCATGAGAAGGGCATTGGTTAGGGACACTACAGATAAGGCAAGAGAGGCAGAAAACGTGTAGAAATCAAACACAGAGAGTTTAAGTACATGCACATAGTGTACATGGCATGAAGGACAGCGGGAGGAAAGAGATGATCAGGACGATGCTGGCTTTTCCTTGGTAGCATTTTAAAGCACAGCATCACTCAATCATCTCAGACGCTTCCTCTGTGACACAATGTGTCTTCAGACACATTGAAAATTTTTAAATTCCCTTTCTTACAGTGTTTTTCTGACCATTTGTGTTTTCACCATTGTCACACCACCTCCTGCTGATCAAAGTGAAAGCAGTGTTCGGTAAAATAGGTAACGGCAGCATTAGCAGGCCACAGCATTAAACCATCAGAAACACAATGACAACCTGACAGACAAAAAACCTGACAAATACTAGATGTTTTCTTTATCCATTACCAACATACATGCCAATATGGCACAATCCTGCCTGAAGAAACCCTGCCAGCTACTGAGTTTACACTGTTTTGTGCTACCAGGAGATACCACCACTTCAATTAGTTCAGGATAACTGTAATTACAACTACATATCATACCCATGTAGGCAAAATATTTGAACTTTTTGTGACCTTTCCCTGGAGAAAGACAAGGTGGGTAGACTTCACCTTCTAGTAAATTATTTGGTCTAGCTCGAAAAAATAGACAAGTTTTCAGATATTTTACCCTTACTTATCTCTGAAACAGTACACAAGGCAGGAAACAGTTAAGAGCAATAATCTCACACTAACTAGACACGCACCAGTAAGACCTTGAAGAGGGGGCAATAAAAATAAAGTAGGCCAGAGAGATGTAGAGTGAGAGAAGGATTTTGCAACTGCTGAATGGGAAAGAGTTTAAGTCTGGGTGTAGATGGGAGAAATAATGATCTGCAATAAAAGCAGTTTCTCTGAAGAGCTTATAATATTTGCTATCAGCTAAACATTTTTTGTTCCAAAGCTTTGTGTTTGAAAATGGAGAGCTGACCACATCAGCACTACGCCACTGTGGCACAAAAAGACCACAAAATAGCAGTACAGACAACTTTCTCCCCTGCAGCTTCCTACATGGTAGGTAGGACACCTTTCCCCCCTGTGAAATATCAGTATTTTCCAGGACCTCCTAACTGCACTGTGTGCTAAATTTGGAGATTAAAAAATACTATCCAGGAAAATGTTATAACCTGAAATACTGTACTCAGAGGAGATATATAATATGCTCTACTTCTTGGTTGACAGGACTGTGAACCTGTTTGTTTAGTAGGGTCCCGAACACAAGTGGGATACAATAGAGAAGAGTGAACTAAATATGCATACATAGTTGAAAACCTCTAACCACAAGACAAGAAGAAGAACAGTTTGAAAGACAACTGAGTTTAGATTAATTAAAATACTGTGCTTTTTTGTCAATAACTGTTAATAAATCCTAAGTAAGTTGAACAATTAGACACTTTTCTTTCACACCTATGTGCAAGAATATGTGCTGTACAGTCTGTTTAGCTACAGGCTAAAAGAAGCAGTCACAATTTGTGAATTTATTTGTCTCCTGAAACTGAAATCTGACATTTTGTATTTGGATACTTTTTTCTTCTACTCCCTACTGCCTCTTTTTTTTTTTTTTCTATCCCAGCAACAAAGGGTTGAGAACACTGTCCATACATTATGCTACTAGACAGGTCTGGGCAATTCAAAAGCACATCCTGATTATTTGAATAGTGTAAATTCTTAACTAGTGTATGTTTTTAACTGTGCATAGAAAGATTTAAAATCGTAAGTTAAAAATTTCAGGCCTTCAGAAGAAAAAACTGCAATGAATCCATCAAACCTGACAGGTACTGCTGAGCCCACATACTGCACACGTGGTGAGGCCGAGGTCACAAATAGCGCTCAATGAAGGTTTACGCAATCGTGCTACATGAACGGTTTACAGCAGAGTGACTGGAAAGCCTGGCAGAGCAACACACCACAGTATACTGTCTCTCCAGCTCCCCTTACCTTCTCTCATTTCTCCTCCAGGAAGCCAAACATTTTCTGACATGATCTCAAGGCAGGTAGCTTTGGTGTGGCCACAGAGGCATCCAGAGCGCACGCAGGCATGATGGAAGCCTCAGGAACCACATTTCTTTCAGTCAGAACTAGATGAAGAGCTCCACAGGCTTTAAACAACTGCCTTTGGCTACTTTTTGAACTTGAACATTTGCTTAGTGGTGAAATGACTCACGGTTCTGCCTCCCAGATTTTCCTGCACTGCATGTACACTGGAGATGGGGTTGCACACCCAGGAGAAGTGACTAGGTGTTAATGCAAATTCGATCACACCGCATTTTTAGGCAAAAGGCAGAGTGGGTGGACTAAACCTCTCTGTGGTTTTGGGAAACTTGTAAATTAAGAATTATGTAAAAATAGTAAAATAATAAGTAGTGAGAAGAAGAATGCCAAGTGAGAACAGGCAAGAAAATACAGGCTTACTGAAAACAGACAGGTCTAGAATGGGAAATTTTCTGCCCTTAATGATATATTTGTATCTCAGTTTCCTAGCAGACTCTTGACATTTCGTTTTGCAGCGTTACAGGAAAACTTACAAAAAAGAGTTACCTAAGAGTTATTTGGAAACCAACTACTGAAGGAGTATGATAAAGAGGTCAATCAGTTTATCACCCAAAAGACCTTGACGCGTGATAGGAGAATTACACCTCTGCATTTGTGTAAATAGCTCTGTAAGTAGGTGGAATGGGTCAAAGAGCATCTGGAGTCTCCTGAGCTGCCCACATGGAGGAGGGGCCATCCCCCGTGCAGGATGGCACCGTCACCACAGATGCTACAGACCAGCCTGCCCAGCCCAAAGCAGTGTGAGGTGTGGCAGTGCTGGCAGCGACAGCTGAGCCTGCTGGGCAGGTCCCGAGCCACCACCAGTCAGCCTCATGGGCTAGCAGGAATGCTGAAGCAAGTAAGGGGACAAAGGACTGACCACTTTCCACATCAACAAACTCAGTAGCCTGAGAGGATAGAGGCAATGGCATACTTGGTGCAGAAGTCCATTTTACTCATTAATTTCTGTCTTACCACAGATTTAGGCCTCATGTAAGTAGGGAAATCTTTCCCCTGATTAGCCTCTTGGCTTCTAGAAATCACACATTTCCCAGAGTAACAGCATTCACTGAACTGCTCTGTTCTTTCAAGAGCTCCACACCAGTTCTATGCCAATGAACCTCACACTAACATGATGTGCTCATAAAGCACTGCTTCCCTTCTTGTACTTCATACTTAATTTCACTGAACATCCTAATTAATGCTATTTTAAGGGTGAACAAATAAATAGTCATTATTCACCTTCTGCATACCATTCGTGATATCACAGATTTCCAGCATCTTTTCTTAGTACTTCACTTTTTCCAAGTGACTAATACTGTGATATTTAGGACTCTGCTATTTCTCTGTCACACAGGCTGGCCTTCTTGTTAGCTCTTCTTCTCCTACTACATCCTTTTTGAGACGGAGGAAGTAAAACCCAACACAGATTTTAAGCACAATAACCTGTGCTGGTGACAGAAAAGAGTGTTTCCTTAAACTTGTACAATACCAGGCATTTTTCCACATCAGACACTAATCATTTTTCCATGCTGCTCAGTACGTCACTGCTGTTTCAGGACATTCCAGTCCCACATCTCTATTACAGAATTGTTAAAAGCAGTAAAATTATATTACTATAGTCTAGCCAAGCACCAGGACAAAGGAGTGAAAACCTACAGGTAGTTTAAAAGAATCTGAAGCACAATAAATTCAGGGGAGAATGGTTATTCCTCAGAGTAACCTAATCAGGGTACTGATAAGAAATTAAGTAAACAAGGTTTCCTGGGGTAGTTTCCTTATCAGTGAATGAGACCTAATACCAATTATGGTGACAGAGATGGAGTAAAGTAAGTATCACTTAAGTGACTCAAAACACAGAGATCTCAAGAACATGAAAGACCTACTTGGGATGATAGAGGAGGAAGACAAAGTTTATCTGAACAATTTTTTCCATTCCTACCTTCTACCCAGACATTTTAATAACTTTCAGCAATTCTGCTATGTGCAAAGTTGTGCACAGGATGATATAACTGTGATTTAAAGCATCTTTCTGGCTTTTCTCATGACTCTCAAAGTGATGAACTGAACAGCATTCACATTAAAATTACTAGTTTTAAATAAAAAGTTTTTCTTTCAGCTCCTGTCAAGCGTGGGTGAAATCCACCACCACAGGGGCCAGATTTCTGGTTTGGGACACCTTCCACCCATTCTGACGTTTCAGCTGCAGCAGCCTCTGAGAAAGACACCCCAGCCCCATTCCCTCCTCTAGCCAGCTGCAGCTGCAGCAGTTAGGGGACACATGAGAAGGTTTTTTTGGCCATCTGATCAGACCTATCTCCCTGAAGAAAACCAGCAAGTTAGACAGAAACATTCCCTACTCAGATTTTGGATACTGTACTGCTACTATATTAAAAGAAGAAAAAAAAAAATCCCTAGACTTTCTCACCAGCTCAGGTGTCTGTTTTTCTTTTCTGCTTCCCACTTTCCCCAGAGTCTCCTGACAAGCTCTCACCTTTACTTGTGCATATTTTTACTGTATGGAATCATATCAGTTGGCTTCCTCCTTTGCTGCTGCTGAAGTCACTTGAAACAAAAGGGCAGCTGTCATCCATCATGACCCCACTTGTGCTCCTTCATTAATGAGACTTCTCCTGACATAGGAAAATAGCAATTCCCTGATCAGTAGAAATCCCGACACATGATTTTGAAGTATCTATGCCTTGAACAACTTTTCTCCATTCTCAATAAAAACTGATTGTCCACTGATTTTCCAAGCAATTCTTTCAAATGAGTAATGAGATCACCAGAAAATACAGAGCCTCAAGGAAAAATGACAATCAGTTCAAAGAACTGATAAAAAGAGTAGTAACTCCTTCTGGTATTAGGTATTTTTAGGCACACTTCAATAGAAATTTGACTACTGATATTCATGCAATACACCAGCTTTCACATGAAAAACTGCAAATATTTAGGGAACTTAAATTTCCTCTTTATTTATTTCATCCCCAAGAAGTAGCTTTAGCTCTTTTGTGGTCTGACAGCATGACTTGCAAATCCTGTTCAGGAACGTGTCAGCATCTAAACACATCTTTCACTAAAGTATCACCATAAAATTTCTGACTATCCACTACATCAGGTGCTCAAGGACAATAGAGTGAGGAAAATCAGCCTGTTAGCAAAGAAGGGGCTGAGGGAAGGAATACTTAGGCATCACAAGAGAAAATATGGACATTTTAGAAAACTGCTAACACTACACATGCTGGTTTTATTCATTTATTTGCTGCTTGAACATACCACAGCTTGCCTGGGAAGGCCATGCCATGTAAGTCAGTCAGGACAATGTCTCCTCAAATCAAGATGCCCTGTCTACTGATTGGTGTTTACAAGGTCATAGGTTGAAAATAAAGACAAAAATCACAAAGATTCTAAAGATACAGGACACGTGTCCTATTTTCATGTCTGGAGATGGCATCACCATCTGATGTGCTGCTGACTGTCACGACTTCATCATGCAGATCTTCAGAAGCCAAAAAAAGAGCAACTCAGTTTATACAAGCTACTGATCCCAAGCGTGCCCCAACAAGTTGCAACAGAGATGTTGCAGCAGACTGAGAAGATATTCATAAATGTCAGTATAGAAAGCTGGGAACGAGGGTGTTACACAATCAAAAAGACCTGGCTTAACCTTGTATCATTATTTAAATGCAGCTGAAGAGAGTGCTGCTTTTCAGAGCGTTTATGTTGACTTTGAACGGTGATTTTCCAGCACAATATGGGCACTTGGTGAAGAAGAGAAATTAAAAGCCTGCCTTGAGGCTACCAGGCCTGAGTTATGCAGACACCCTAAAAATGACCACCTCATGCCTCTGCTTGGAGACCAAAAGATCTGCAACATGATTTCAAATGCACTATGTTGTACTCCTTACATACTTGGCTTATGAATATTCCTGCCTTAAGAGAAGAATGTCGGAAACTAAAATGAGGATATTCTGGCTGTTCCCTGAGGGCAGGAATCCCAAGAGAGCTACGGTGAGTCACTGGGAAGGGGAGAGAGCTGACACACGTGGGTGCTGCAGAGGACTGCTCCGCAGGCACTCAGGGCACAGGTCCTGGAAGCTTGGGTAGGGGAAGAGGCAAAGGATCCAGTCTGCCTGGTTGATAGCCCTCCCAGGAAACATGGAAGAGAGAGACCTGTGAGAGTCCAGCTCTTTATCCCAGCACAGGATACACCACCAAGACCGCCTCCAAAGAGCTGCACATGCCCTGCAGGTGCTCTAGACTAACTTCACAGGGCACCCATGCTCAGCAAGCACAAGACTCAGCAGGCAGCTGGCACAACCTAGGAAAGCCAGACTACCCCAGGCATGATGAGCCTGTGCATCCTGGAAGTGATGAACTTGCTAACCACAAAGACATATTCCCCTTCATTATGCCTGGCAGAAATATGGCAACTCTTTTTATTAATTCTCCTGACACACTTCCTTTTCACCTCCTGCACACACACACCTGTCACAGTCTCACCATGGGCTATGGGACCAATCACTCCACAGCCTTCCCCTCTTCCTCCGGGACCACTTTTCAGAGATGTTAAGTGCACCTGAGTTTAAATATAATTAAGAACGTAAGTGCTCACTCTTTCTGAAAATTCAGGCCTTGGGAAAACAGATGGCCATTGGAAACACACCTGGGTCTTTCAGCAGTGGGATGAGTTTTAGCTAACCAAATACCAGCCTGTCATTCCCTAGTCTGACCTTTCCAGAACAGATCACAAGATATCACTGCCTTAAATCTTACTTTGAGTAACTGCTATAGTGGAACGTGACGTTGTGAAATACCAAATCCTGGTATTTATTCCCTCATAACAGAAACACCACTTTTTAATTTTCTGCCTCAATAATTTATGCCGCTGTTAAAAGGTATCCCTGATTTCTAATCTCCACTTGTTTCTCTCCACGTCCTGGTCTGCTGAGCCTGTCAAAGCTCTCTGCTATGATATTTCAACTACACAATTAATTTAAGATAAGGTTCTTGGGTTTTTTCTCCCTCAAGAAGAATTATAACCAAAGTAGTCTCTCACAGCTCCGTCTAGTCTCCAACATTTTCCTTCTCCCCTGTCCTGTGCTAAACAGAACTCGCAGCAAACCAAGCCAGAGAACCCGAATTAAGAGCAAAAACATCCTCCATTCCAGCATCCTGGGTCCTGGAGGTCCTGAGAAGGCCAGCAAGGACAAGCAAAGCAAAGCAAAGCTTACGTGTAAAGAATGCTGAAGATCTTCAGCCTAGAAAGGAAATTATGGAAGAGGGATAATTTATAGAGAGAAAAGAATAAACAAAAACCCAGCCAACCACCCAAAAAACAACAAGGAAATGCACAAGAAAAATCACAGGAGTCTTGGAGATGGTGAGTAAGGATTGATTGTTTAGTTTCTTATACAAGAACCCATGGCCTCCCAGAAAAGACAGCAAGATTGCTTTTCAAGAAAATGGTAACAACCTGTGCACTCTTCACCAAAAGATATTGCAAAAACCTGCACAGGCCCAGGGAGGCAAGATAAGCATATGGTAGAGCACTCTAAACACATGAACTACGAGCAGCTCAGAAGAGGACAGTAGTGTGGACGCCTTTACAAAATTCCCTGTGTTCATCATCTTCCCGAGACATCCAGGTGTGGCCTTTCCTGTGAGAGAACTAAATGGGCTCTGGTCTGAAATGGCCTTTCCTACTGCCCCTCTAGCACTTCTTCACCCTGGAATCACAAACACCACCAGGCTTGGACACACAGGTTCAGCAGCACTCACACAGTCACACTGAAGCTCCTTTAACTCACTTGCAGAAAACTTTCAAGTACATGTACTATTTTTTTGCCTCCAAAATGATGTTTTCCAAGTTTATGGTCAGGTAGATGGGCACATCAAGTACCCCAAGTAATTTTTCACAGTTAACAGGCCATCCATCCTGGAAAGCTTTGTTCTACAACCTACCTTTAAAACATGTAATCTGCCTGTGCTCAAGTTACCACTCAATTCATGTAACTCAGCATTGGTAACTTGTGATGGGCACTTCCCCCCAACTATAAAGTGTTAAATCACACAGAAAGCTACTGACCTTTTCAGAGCTAAACAACCTGGGTCATCCTACCAGAGGGACCTACCATCCAAATTTTAAACTTGAGACATTCTAGAATATAAACTCAAGGGCCTCACAAAATACTAGTATATGACATCAGCAATGTAATGCTTACAAATGCAATTTGCCTTGACTGACTATTTGAAAATTAGGAAGGAATATAAAAATGTTGTATCAACCTTCTTTAAAGACTTACTGACAAAAAACACATCAGTTATCACAAATTCGTCAATAAACTCTCAGGACTCCTATGTGAAAAACAGCTCCGTCAATTAAAAAAAAAAGTATCTATTAAGCTACTGTCTACCTCCATTTCTAACTGAGTGGAGAAAATCACACCACTAAATAAATACATCAATTATGTCCTTTCATCTTCCTTGCTGTCAGAAGCACCAGAAAATTACTGAAAATTCAACTGCTAGTCTCACATACTGAGTTAAAATAATTTTCTCATTTGTTCTTAACACAGTTAAGAAATCTCTTAATTTTTATGTTCCTGGATAGTTTTCATGTTCTGTCCTTCACTTTCCCACACAATTTCCTTGCTTCTTACTTGAAACATACATTAGATGACTGACTTATCAAGAGGTGAGTCTACAAGCTGGTTTCATTTCCTTCTAACAGCAGACTTAAGAACAGCTCAATCTTCTGTCTCAAGATTAGGCTGCCCTGTGTGCCACTGGGATTAGCTCATTTGCTTCGTGCATGGTGCTACTAATGCCAAGGCTGTGTTGTTGGGCAATACCTACCTATTACATACAAGCCATCAAGTTTCAGCTATTTGCACCTTTAACTTAGTTTAACAACAAACAAAAGCTGATCCACCAAGATGAGAATTTGAAGAGAACAGCACACATGGGGAGCTTGCCCAGTGTTAAGATATTTCCACGCAGATTTTCAGAACTTAAATGCTAACATTATTACTGGTACTTACTGCTCAGATTGAATTCTCCTACCGACAAGGCATTCCTTCTCTGTGCAACTGTTTCTAGCAAACATCTGTTAACAGCACAGCTTGAATATAACCTGGCGGCCTTAACATTGATCCACTGGGATTCAAGACCATTTGTTTTCATTCCAAAACAAGTGGCCTGAAAACAGCTGCCTTTCATTCATTTGTCCACTTTACTCTTTCCACATGGTTTCTAAAACCAGTGCTAATAAACCAGCTTCCTAAAGCTTCCCAACCAGCCACTGCCCAGTCAGTACCTCCAGTTTACCCTCTTATGCAAGTTATTCCAATCCTCTTGTTATTCTACACTGACAATTATAACCAAATTTACTTCCTCTTATGCTGCTTCCATTTTATTTAAGATCTTCATTCTGAAAGAAACATATTATTTCCATTTTCACCCCTCCTTATATCCACAGTCATTTTTGGCCTGAAGCACAAACACTAAGGCAAGGTCTCAGAACCTAAGAAAATTTAGATCCTGTTCTTACTGTTTGTATTAAGCAACTTAACACAACACTGAACAGCCCACTTTGTAAATCACTTGGATTACTTAGAATAGAAAGCACTTTGCTACGCGAATAGGGCTGACCAAATCAAACCCCCAGAGATCAGGGCTGATTACAGCTAGCTAGCTACATGCAAAAACTTATAAGGATTTTCCCCTTTTTTTTTTTTTAATTCTTTCTTCTTTTTTTACAAGTAGCACCTTAATTAGGTCCTCAACTGCATCCTACTGTTCCGTACCAGGTAATATAAAAGACAAAATTAGGACTCATAAGCAGAAGGAAGTTTCCATTTTTAACTCAATATGTATTGAAAAGTCCACTTCAGAGCAAGCCTACTTAGCAGATGACCTAGCTATTACGTGATGTGTGTTCAGTAAGTGTCTCACCATTTCATTACATTTAAATTCTCTATAAATTTTCACTGCATTGCAAGCAACTTTCATCTCTGAAACAAAGTACTTCTGGTGTCATGGGACCTGCCTCTGCTGTTTCTGTGCCAGACAGGGCCAATCTCACCACATAATGAGTAATGAAAATTGCTGTGCCCTCTCTGCTTTACTTACTAAAATTTGTTCTTGGCCATTTACCCAGAACATTCAGAGGCTTGGTAACTGCACACACACTGCACTGCTCCTGTATCACTTGCTGCAGGGATGGCAGGGAGGACATGTCAAAAAAAGCATCTGCTTTCTGCCCCTAGGGAGATACTCTGGCACCTCCTGCTCAACATGTGATAATACTATCTCATTAAATGGACATGTACCACTTTCCTTCCTATAGTGTTGAGGAGTCCTGCTTGCTTTGATGTAAATCAGAGCTCCAGTAAGAGAGGGTTTTGTTATTCTGCCTCCCACTGCTGCAGAAATTGAACACCACACAGTGAATGGGAAAGGATGGCTTTATGATTACAGAGCACAGTGATAAGCTAGTCAACTGGATTTTATTTTGCTGACAAAAGTAACTCTGTGATATGGGAAAAGTCACCCAAGCCAAACTTTTCTTTATGACATATTCTTTAATGGAGACCAATTCCTCACATATGGTGTCTGCTTAGATTTTCAAGCAAAATCGGTGGAATCTAGGAATATTATGCATATCTGATAGAAAGACACATTATATCATGCTGGAATAAATATATGGACGAAATTCAGTGTCGTTTTTGACCACTGTTACACTACTGCAGAAGCTCACATTTTTTACCTGCTTCAGTGTCTTCAGTGGCACAACACAAACATTTTCATCCAGTTCAGCAACTCCTGAAGGAATTGTGGTTTGCTAATCTCACAGGAGTCAAATCAACATCTTTCAATAAAAACAGGCTTCTCAGAGAGCATGTCAGAACCAAGCAGCCAAGCTGCAAGAGCAGGACAGCTGGGTTACCCCAAGAAGAAGGGGAGAGCATCCTGGGCACTGAGTACAGCAGCCAGAGCACCTACAGAACCTGTACTGTGCCAGACAGACATAGCCTCAGAAGTCTGACAGGTGCTTACTGCAGAAACAATAGTAGAAAGAGTAAGACAAAGTTAAAAAGCAGATTACCACATAAGCCAAAAGATGCGCCAAAAATACAGAGAAAGGAGTGTTATTTCCACTGATCTTCAGGAAAAAACAACAAGCAGTATTAGCATCTCTGTTGTTTCAAGGCAAGAGACCAAGGGCTGTATCTGCAAGGCAGTGTCTTACAGGATGAGATTTGGAGACTGGATGTTGCAAATTATTATGGAACTTGCACTGAAGAACAGCGCAAGAGCTAAGAGGAAAGGAAGCTATGAGGCTACTTAGGAGAAACTTTCTGGCAGTAGGACCTATTCACAGCCACTCAGCAGTGCCTCAAGAAAAATGGCAATTCCTGTATAAGCTACAGAGGTTATTTGCAAGGATGCCACCACAGCGTAGGGCAGAGGGAAGCCGGAGGATCCCTCCCTAGAGGATGCCCCAGTCGCTCCTCCCCGGCTCGGCGGTGCCACCCGCCGGCTGCGGCACTGACAGCGCCGCACCTGGAGGCAGCCGAGGAGCTCCTCGCCGCGCCGCGGCACTTCCACCCTCCTCAAATCATCCCGCTCCCGTAACCACTCTCTTCCATGCAAAGCTTGGCGGGGATAACCACCCCCACTTCTGCACAGCCTTCAGAGGCTGTGTCAGTCCTTCCACCGGAGTAGGGGAATTTACTGAGTCAACAAAATCCTCCTGGACAGCATCGGTGCCTGCAGGAATGTATTCAAAAGCACAGCATTCGAAGTGGGAGTCAGGATGTCACTACATTTACAAATTCAAAAAAGGAAACGCGTTCACAAGCCTCTAATGAGGGGAGACGTGGTGTGCAAGGAACAAATTATAATGAGATGTTATGTTCCTTCCCCCATCTTTTAGATCAATAAATAAAGAAGGGTTTATTGTCCTGTAAAATATGAATGAGATTATTCAGAGGACAGTGGTCTTCATTCTGTTAGACTGACAGACACAATGCCTCTGGATTCAAATAATCTAATGACAGAACCTCCATTAATCCACAAATCTTGGGTATATGCAAGGCTGTTGCTACCTTGAATAAATTTTTCTTCTGAGGAAAACTTATACCTTTTCATAAAGTGCAGAAAGCATTTCGGGAAAAAAGTAATTCCTGTGTCATATTTTCATAAAGTTAGAATTATAGAACTGTTTGAGTTGAAAGGGACCTTAAAGATCATCTAGCTTCAACCCCCCTACCGTGTTCTAGACATTAGCCAAAGCTGGATAGTTGGACAGAAACAGACACCAAAACTCCCAAGCCCTTCAGAAAACACAACAGAAAAATGCTTGGCAGAGAGAGAGGGCATGATTTTTAGTCAGAGCTCTTCAGGAACATCAAAAATGGGACAAGTCAGAGGGGAAAAAAGAGAAGGGGGGATAGGGAAATGAGGTATATGTATCTCTGACATTAGATAATTAAGACAGACATATGGATAATCCCCCTCAGACTCTTTCATGTGAAAATGTATCAACAGTGAAAAGAAAGTCTTTACACATTTGGCAGTACCTTCCCACCACTGCAGCTAGCACATCTTCCAGCAGAGAACTGCTGAATGTACACCTGGCAAGACAGATGGGTTTGTCCTCTGCCACACCATATGCAGGTAAAAGGCCAACTACTTTTACAAGTCCAGCTCCTTCAGGCTGCTGTGGGTGTACAGACAGCTCTCAGAAACTGCTCAGGATGTTGGCAAAGGGGGCAGCTTTCTGGAGAGCAGCAGTAACAAAGAGCTAAGCAGGTAACTCTGCAAGCTATAGCTGCAGTGGGTGAAGGTCGTATAAGCCATGTAGTCCAGTGCCATGGCAACTAACAATTCTACTGAAAAGACTTCATTCTGAAAGTTGCACATGGAGCTACTGCAACTTGTTTCACAATCAACTCTTTTCTGCCTCTGTTTAAACTTTCACTTCTGCAATTTGACGCTCCGGTTGGGTAAGAGCCTTTAGGAAAAAACGAAAAAAGGCATTTAAACAAGAAGGAGGTTTTTATCTCTCTGGATTTTGCCAGCTGGGTCTGTGCTCAGCTCAACAGCAGCATTCAATTATTTCTCAACAGAAATTCTGTATTTCTGCAGAAGCCAGAAACTTTGTACACCTACATGATTGATCAGTAGCATTTCAAGTCACCCTGTAATGATGCCAGTCCACATGAAACCAGAGAACACTTACTAAACAAACTTAAGTAAAACCTGAGTTTGTACTGACTGTTGGATCACAAGTCAAAGACGACTCAAAGACATCAAAGACATCTTCACATTCTCCTTAGCTAGCAATGTCACATTCTTCAGTGACAGGGAGTGATCCCATTGCCCCCCTCTAGCCATCCCCCAGTGCCAACTGCTGCAGAATTTTTTAATTTAACTCCTGAAAAACTTGAGAAACAAAATTCCTCACAAACCCCTAAATTCCTCTAGGTACGAACAAACAAGTGCTTCTAGCAGAAGCACTTTAGTAGGAATGCAGTAGAAGTTTATATTTTGGTGTGTTTGGGGTTTTTTATATCAGCATACTACCAAAGCAGAAAGAATTTAGAGGTTTGTTCATTAACAATTCTCCAGTTTTCCTTTTACAGACTTTATTTCCAGAACAGTGTGGTCAGAACTTCAGACAGAGAGAAGAAAGTTTTTTTAGTTCTCAAATTATTGATCTCATCATTCAAATGTGCCAAAAGTTACAGCCTGATCAATAAATCAATGTAAACCCTTGAGCTTGCCAGGAAGCATTACTCCAGGGTTTATCTTCTTTATGGCAAGGCCTAAACTGCCTCACAAAAGGCACTCTTTGGCTGTGGGCTAGTCTGCACAACCACTCAACACACAACTACATTTTCACTGCAGATTTCTTTTTTTTTATCCTAAAGAGGACTCCTCCTTAGGAGTCAGCCATCCATGCACACCCTGTGTGAGCAGTAAACAAATCTGCTTTGAGGATAGCTACAGTTTTCTGTTCCATTCCTTCTCTTTGGGAAAAGATTCCTTACAAGACAGAACCAGAGTCCTCCAAATCTAAGAATTCATTCCAACAAAATACCAAGACAAAATCTGGAGTGAGAAGTATAATTCATTCCAACAAAATACCAAGACAAAATCTGGAGTGAGAAGTATTTCATAAATCATATCTCAAATCAATTAAGAGTATCTAACAAATTACAATCCAGAACTGCAAATAGATGTGTATATGATTCATCTCATATATTAATGTACAATTACTTTTTTCCAAAGTACTTGCAAAAAAAAAAATCTAAAACGGAATTTATAATTAATTGAGTTCCTTAGACAGCTGGGGGGGTGAGGGGGAAACAAGCCATAACACAAGCCCTTTGACATCTTGTTTAAAAATATGTAGTTAATTTACTTACTTCCTCACACTTCAACAAACATGAATATGAATTAAGACTGAAGCCTTAAGCTGTATACATCAATTTATGAAAGAAATAGCCCCGCCAAAAAAACTGAACCCCGTAAAACATTGAAGACTCATCTTAAAAATAACTAAAATAAAATGCAATAATAAACTAACTGCTGCCTATAACAACACTGAGTTTTAGAACTGAGAAATAAGATATAGGTATTTTATGAGAATGCAAGGTTTAAGTTAAGTAGCAGATATTTTGAACTCTATAATTCTATTCGCTTTCATAGGAAGGATATCCGAAGTTAATTACCCTTTTAAGAAAGGCCTACAGAATATGAGAAAAATACATTAGCAAGCTATCAAAACAAACCTATTTTAAAATACTACAGCATTAACATAACTCACCGGTACCATAGTATCTTTTAAGTTCTGTGCGTCTGATGTCTTTCAGTTGACTGTACTTTTTCTTTTTCTTTTCCTTGTCTGGAGCAATTTGCTTTTCCCCAGGAAATTTACAGTTGTCTTCAGAGGAACTGATTTGCTCCAAAATAACTTTACTTTCATCATCTTTCTCAGAAGGTGTTTTGGAAACAGGAGATCCAGGGGAATTGGCAGAGACAGTCTCAGTGGTTTGTTTGACTTGCCTTTTCTTTTTTAAACTGTGCATAAATAAAAGAACCCACATTAATATTTAGCCAACCTCTAGAGACAAGTTAACTCACTTCCTAAATTAATCTTTTAGAAAATGAATTTAATATCAGAATTCCTTACAACTCTTTAAAAATCACACATTTGGTGTCAGTAACTTGGTAACTAAGATGATTTTACCTCATACTCTTTTTTCCATTATATCATAATCTCAAGGATACCTTCTCAAGAATAACAAAAAAGGTAGTAAAGTTTTTACTGTTGTTTACTGAGGAGAAAGAACAGGGAAAAATAAACAGACAAACCACTGAAAAGCTGAGGGTTTTTAAAAGGACCATACATCGAAACGTAAAAACAAGATACTCAATTCATGTTTTCAAGTCAAAGCTTGGTGTAAAATAAGATCACAATGTACTATAACACAGCAGCTAACAACAATTCCACAGTCCACTGCTCCTGCTTTATAAAACCATCTGTTCTCATATAAACTTGTTCCTTTCTTCCATTTTGTCCAAAGTTGTCTCCTAGAGGCTACTCCACAGCTGCTCTGGCACGACCCACACTAGCTGGTATTCCAAGTGTCACCCAGGAGCTCCTTCTGCAGCATAATCAGTGTGGCCACAAACTGCTTGTGCCAGAACATTTTCCAGCTGCCCAGATTTCTTCTGAGAGAAATCTTAATGAGCTGCCTATAAATCTTCCAACTTATCACTATAGCAACAAGAGTATTTTCTTTTTAGAAGACTCCTTAAAGC
This sequence comes from Phainopepla nitens, assembly GCA_013400175.1. Lineage (NCBI taxonomy): Eukaryota > Metazoa > Chordata > Aves > Passeriformes > Bombycillidae > Phainopepla > Phainopepla nitens. The sequence goes on along the minus strand of VXBQ01003765.1, from coordinate 844,831 downwards.
ACAGTTCAAGTGAGAAAGATGCTTCAGGAATTCTAACACAGAATTTTCTGCTAAATCACCATCTATAGCACTGAGTTTGCTTAGTGAGAGTGAAGACTAACTTTACAGGTTGAGGGTCACTGTCACTAAAATAGTTCCCAGTTAATCACTGACTCACTCCATACAACATGAAAAACTAATCTATCTAATGGTACTTCTCTTCAGTACATTAACTTCTTGGTTACAAGATACCTAAGAGAGTGAGTAGTATATTTATCTTGTTGATGCCAAAAACTTTGTTTTGTGCACAGAAAGAATTGTGCATTGAAAATACAGACAACCAGTGAGTCACCACAAATGGGAAAAGGTTACATGAGCTCACAGCAGTAGCTTACATACGTGAAAACTTAATACATTAAAGTTATTAATATAATGCAGGAATTTAAGAGATTCTTTCTTCCACCATTTATGTTTATATGCTTTTCGTGTATTCTTTAGGACAACATAAAAATAAATACAAAGAGTAACTCCAGATTTTAGAAAGACATTTCAGGCTACACACCTTATTTTAAAAATAAAATATTCAAACCAGTTCCAAGTTTCGAATGTTTAGACTGAGAAGGGTCAGTTTTACATGTGACCAACACTTTCCAGTGAAACACTTCCAAGTACTGCCTTACAAACTGTGTCTATCAGACATGTACGTACACATTTCTTTAATGGTTCCCAAAATAGGAAGACTCACATCCTGCAGCCAGCCCAGTGAGGATGCTGTGGTTCCCCATTCATTCAAACCCACAAATCTGTAGGACAACTAGCAGCAGCAGCTCATGCTCTGCCCAGCAAGAGACAGTTACTGTATATGAAATTTATGGATTCAGTCCTGACTACATATGTAAACACCACACAGGGATTTATAAAAGATAAAAATGACTACATCTATATAACAAATGAAGTGTTTAAACTGACTAAGTGTTAAACCAGACTAATGAAAATTTGCGTATGCAAAGGAGCCTTATTTTTAATTAATAAGCCACAGCCCCCATGAAAGGCTGCTGTAGGAATCACAAAACATTACAAACACTTTGCATGCACAACGTGTACATTGAGCTCTGGTGTAAGTCTTGGCAAAGCAGCCCTCCACGCTGAAATGGCATATTAGCATGGTTCTACCCAATTACGGACTTCTCACTGAGCCACATTCCTGACTTTTGACCCTAGTGACTCAATGACCCTCCTGTGTGTGTGCATATCACAGGATACCCAAATATCACCTACTTCAGTAGATGAGAACTAGCAAGCATCCACTGGCACTCCACTTCTACTCACGCTGCATCAGAGACTTCTGTCTTCAGATTCACAGTCCAGTTATTTTGATCACAAACTCTGTTAAGTAAGGTTTCGGTAGAATGAATGTAGTAGCTCAAAACAACAGAAGAGCCACTACTGGAAACACAGAACCCTTTTTGGCTGAGGGAAAAAAGAATATAAGAGAAAAACCTCTCTAGAGGTCAACAGTCGTGACAATACTAACAGCTTCTGTCAGTACTTTCCTTAAAACATTCTCATTTGAAATGGAGTTTTCAAAGATGCCCTGGCAGCTTTTAGAATAAAGAGCTAAAACAGAACTGGTCCATTAGTGATACTAAAATAGAAAGCAGAAAGGAGAGTCTGAACTGACTCACTGCCATGGAACTGACTGGTTCTTGTCCTCAGTGTTTAACCTTGTTCCATTGCCATTACTACAGCACACTGGGGGCTCATGACACAGCGTACAGCATCCCCAGCAAGCAGTTGCTGCTGCTGTGAATGGACAGTGCCACCAGCATCATTCAGGTACAAGTGATCAAGAGTCTGAGCACCCCATAATTTCTATTCCATCCCCATGGGGGGTATCAGATTTTTCAGATGGTGCCAAGTTTACTTACTCCTCCTGCCCACTGCTTTGTTTCAAGGCCATGACTATCCAACTCCAAAAGTGGTAACCTTGGCACTAGGAAAAAAAGACTGAATTGAGACCAAGTATCCATGACATTCTAGATAGGACTCAGAGTAACTGCAACTCTGTCTAGGGTTATGATCTCTGCTTGAAAGGTGATTCTTCCAGATGTTTCTAAAGCCTGGTAAAAATTACCCAAACCCTTCCAATTCATCACTCCTGAAAAGCCCTGCCTGTAATATCCCAAGGAACCAAAACAAGCCTTCAACAGCATTTCAAGCCATAATGGGAGCCTCAAACCTGCTATGCTTTTTGACATAATGCATCCTCTTAGTAAAGCAAAGCCCTGTGTACACACGAGGCAATTCATTATTAATGCACACTGGTACAGTGCAGCAGAGACTGGGCTGTGAAGAGCACAGCTGGAGGGTTTACTGCATCTTAAACTCCATCCCCCTGAGGTACCTCCTTCAGTCTCCACTCACCCTTCTCTCACACTGACCTGTATATCCCACACAATCTGCCAGCCCTTCTCCTGCTCAGATTTCAAACTTGTCACCTCCTAAAGAAAGTGAGGGCTGAAAGTCTAATCTACTCTTCTCCCAGCTGTCAGGTATCTCCCAACCTTCACGACAAGAGCTGCTATGGACGACAGTTTTAAGAACACAATTTGTTGAATTATTTCTTTTTTCAACTACTTTGGAAGATTTTGAGTGGGTTTGTTCAGTTTCTAAAAGGATGTCTGTGAACAAATCCAACAGAGAAACCCCTCAGTTTGATCAGTGTCATGTTCTGCAATTAAATCAGCTTTTCAGGCAAAACAAGATGCATAAAGTGAATTCATAAAGTGTTGCTGCCGAAAATGCTTGGTTTTCAGTATCAGTTGATGGATATATATTGTGTTCCACTAAGAAAGCTGCTGGGGGAAGAAAAAAAGAAAGAAACAGGGAGGGCAGAATAAACAAACATTTTATCTGTAAAAACACTCTTGTTTATGAAGGAAGTCTTACACATCTGAAATTTCACTTAGACACCAGATAACACTTTTCAAGCTAATTGATTCTGACAGGCAAAATATTTCTTCTGCGTTTATACAGAGGGATCCTTTTCTAGCCCCTCAAGTGCTTTCTGAGCAACAACCAGTAAGCCATTTTCTCGGCTTGTCCAAATACAAAGTTTACCAGCAAAAGCAAAGCTTACTGCCATACAAAGATAATTTCATTTAATAAAGACTAATGATCTGAAATAGACAAAATCTCAGAGTAGGCAGGTAAAAATGCAAGGTTAGCACTGCTTACTTAAATTAATTTGCAACTGACTGTTTAATACCTTGGGCACTGACTTACAGGAAAAGAACTAGGAAAGATTCCAAGAAATGGCCTACTTCATCTTCCAGACCCAGCTCTATTTGACTGCCTATGAAAGGCAAATTACTCGTTTTTAGAATAAAACAGCCTGAATTTCCCATTACAAGGGAAGTGGCTAGGGTAAAAAGAACACTGCTTAGAGAAAAGAGGGGTGATGTTATCTGCCTAACTTCCACTAGAAACTACAAGCAACCAGTGAAGCAACTCTGACACTGAGACAATAATGACATGGAAATCTGACAGTAACCTTTTTCCTACAAATTTCATTTTGTTTTGCTTAACATTTATTCAATAGAGGTGTAATTTTGTTTTGCTTAACATTAATTCAATAGGACCTCATCAATACATAATATCACAGTCAAAGAGCACTAGGTCTGTATCATAGGATGTTCTAAAAAACTCCTGTGATAGTAAGGCACGTTTTTTTATGATGTATTAGATGAATAAGGATCATACACCATATACAACTTTCACTTTAGAAACAAAAGCATCTAATAAAGTAGCCCTCCAAAAATATAAACAAAAGAAGGGGGAACGGAAAAGAAATCTTTTTATCTTGCAGCTGACAAGCTTAAGTTTTCCTTTTTGGAAATTTTCCACAATGTGCATCCTCTAAAATGTGCCTTGGTATCTGGCATACAATCATCTTAACATGCTGCAGAGCACAAACAGATCATGTTCCTCAAATATCATGTTTTAAAAATTATTTATGCATACATACGATAAGATTACAAAAAAAACCCTTTAAAACACTTCAAACACCTTGATCTGTTTTCCTTCCCATTAAGATTACTTCACAGAAAAATGATATGCACACCAGTTATTTACTTAAGAATTAATGATTTTAATCAATTTACATCTCTGCACTGATTATAATATATATAGTACTTTATTTCTACTCCTCATGCCTTTCTCCACCCATCTGGAAGAGCTAAATAAATCAAATTCAGGTCAAAAAATCCCCATATTTACCTACGGAAATCTTACAGTAAAAATCTCAATTAGGCACCCATTGGTCTGATCTCAATCAGCCATTCTCTCCCAGCCTGCACAGATCACCCCTGTCCCCTTCACCCAGGTCAGTGCCAGCGTGACTCAGGCAGCTCCAGGCATGGCTGTGCTCTCATCCCATCCGATGGAACCTGAAGAATAAGCAAACCTCAGACAAAATAAATCATTGCTTGCAAAGCCAAAGGAAGTCAGACTGCTTGCCAGACCTTAGCACTTTACCCAGACTTCCCCACTGCAGCTGCTTTCACTTCAGCACAGAAACCAATACAAAGCCATTCACCCTCTAGAAATCTTCCTAAAAGTGAACAGCATCCACCCCGCAAGGAAGCACACTCCATGGAACACCAGCCATTTCAGGCTGGCACATGTCCTGTTTGGGAAACAAGCAAGTCACAAGGCTGTATGTTTACTACTAAAACAGACAATTAAGGCAAATCTAAGGGAGAGAACACATATTTTGCCAGATATTTAAAGAACTAACCACAGAGAGGAAAAAAATCTACCAAAAAAATCAATTCTGAAAAAGCTGTTAAGGACAATCCTGTGGTTCCAGTATGGTGGCTGCAGACACTCAAAAGTGTAATAACCTGGTCATTCCAAAGGACAAAAAAAACAACTCCTGAAAGCTCTCATATTAGTAGCACAGGTCAAAGCTGGAAATTTCCATTTTTATTGGAACTGCTGTTACTGATTGACAGCAAGTACCAGCACCAAGCTTCACAGATGGACAGCCAGCAGCAATGCTCAGAAAAGCTGGCATGCTCCAGAGAGTGAAGTGCTGTACTGACAATCCAGGCTATGTCTGTTTTCTTCCCCATACTGCCATTAGCTTAAAAACCAAGTCACTACATCTGTTTCATCATCTGTAATGTGGAGGGAAGGATTTGTAGCAAAATTGTTCTGGAATTTTAAAGACACTACACTTTCTGATAAAATGAGTTCTTGGATTAAGTAAAATATGTTAATCTCCCCTCCCCGGTTTTCTGACTTAGATCAGGGAATTTTAAATATCCCATCTAACATCTTTTATGTTTCTTTAGGGGGTGGGAATAACCCCTGTTTCCCTGGGTAAAACTCAAGAGGGTTTTGAGCTGTCAGGAAGTTTTTACTTTCCCTAAATTTAAGACTACAATGTTCCCACACACCTTAACAAATTTTCCATTTTCAAAGGCAAAAGTGTCCCCATCTTTTGTATTTACTTAGCAAAAGAGGTTATGATGTATTCAGCACTCCGTTGCTATGATAATAATTTAATAAAATCTTTTCCATAGGAAAAGGATTCTGGAAAGCTATTTTGCTTTCTTTAGACATCTATTTGATTCTCTCCCTTATAACTTTAGTTACTGCAAGCTCTCAAAGAACAGCCTTAGGCAGAAGGCAAAATGAAGAAATCTCTCTCTCTGGATGATTCCTTTAACTCAGCCAGAAGTTCACTTAACAGGCTTATTCAATTAGAGCAGCACTACGGAACCATTTCGTCACAAATACCAACTTGATTCTCAACACACTCCTATCCTGCTCCTCCTGCTTTCTTTTGCTAACAATGCCAGATACCCTCTCTTGCTGGGGTGTTCATTCATCACCCCAAACGGCTCCTACACATGCCAGGAATTCTTCCAAAAGTGGCTGAAGAAGACATTCTCCCTGCACTGAAGCCCTTGGCAAGGGAGGGATGGCCCTGCCCAGTCACCTCCAGCCAGTGCTGGCTCCCAGCCCTTCTCCCCCACTTACTGCCAGCCCCTCGAGCCACCACTCCCCTCCACATCAGCTGAGTGAAACTGCAGGAAAAAGGGAACTGCAGTTACACAGCAAAGGAGGATGTTACAGAGAAGCTGCACAGAAGGAGTCACACCACAGTAAAACTTTTATATTTTGATGAGGACAATAAGCTCGTAAGGCTGGCTGACACACAGCTCAATTTTCTCCAAAACTTAGATAAACTCCTCACTCCCTGCCTCAACTGAACACTCTTCATAAAACTCAAATTCCACGAAAAAAAGAGGAAGGCCCTTTAAAATTAATACTTAATTAACACAGGGAAACAAAATGCAAGAATTGAGATCAACCCCAAAAACAACAATAGGGTACATGGAAAGCTCTGGGGCATGTGTGCTGCTCCATACAGTGGTTGCTCCACACCCACTTTCTTAGATCACCTACGTAGCAATATTTCCTGATAATAGAAAGCAGTATTAGTATTTATTAAACTGACTGAAAACAGTCAGAAAGCAATTTAGTGCTCAGTGACTCAAATGGCAATAAATATTTGCAAGGAAGCAATAAAACAGTGGGTGAAAAAAAAAAAATCAATGGTCGTTTAAAGCAAAACCCACAGGAAATGTGCCACACATTGCGCAGCAGTAATGTAGCTGGAACCCCCTCCAGGAAAAGAAACTCAGGGAGTGCTATCTTAGTATTTCTTATATGAGCATTACCAAATATACCAAATTAAATTCTTTCAAGAATTGCATTCAGATAAAAGTGAAATGGAGATAAAAATAAATAGCTTAGGCGTGCTGTTTGCCAAAGATGTGAAAAGGTACAAAGAGCTAATATGAAAATTCATCACAGCAAGGCCACCGAGAACACAGTGACAGGGATACAGTCTTTCAGTTTTGGTGGTTTGGTTGGTTTTTTTTGGTTTTAGGGGTTTGTTTGTTTTTTCTCAGAAGGAAGCCACATGGCAAACTGTTAGAAGGCTGTACACAGTGGGCAGACTCTTGAAGGATACCTGCAGGCACTCCCTTTTTTAGTTCCCCACCCCTCATTCTTGAGCATCCGTGCCTGGCCCTCAGCAGAAATCAAGAATGGTGAGTACAACAGTAACAAAGCAAAAAGCACAGCAAACCTCCAGAGCACAATGCTATTTGAGGAAAAGGAGACTCGTCTCAAAGCCCGTAGCTCAAAGAAGCACCTCTGAGCCACTTCTGTTAGCAACAGAAGGTGCCTCTCTGCTCACCACTGATTCTGGCCACAAGAGCTGTCCCCATTTGTTGCAGCTGCAAAGGGACCAGATCTGAGAAACTATGCAGGTTAAAAGTAACCCAGCAAAAATACCAATACATGAACTAATTTTTCAAAATTGGATCACTCCCCCACTTGGCTGTGCCACCATTTGTGTCAACGCAAAAGGAGAAGGCAAGACGGCTCCTCCAAGCAGGGACTTTGCTGAGATGGAAGGGCTTATCAAGCAACAGCCTTGGTTGCTCTTTGTTATGCTACTTGAGAACAGTAAAAAGAGGATGCCAGAAAGCCAAACCAGGCCCACACCACACCATGCCCAACAGACCTCTGGACAGGAGCACTGAAGCGGTCATGGCAGATCCTTCCCATTTATCCAGAAAAGGTGCTTTGATGATGGGAAATTTTCATAAACATTGGCGCTCTGAGGGCTGCACGATGGGCAGCTTCCCCTGCTGCAAAAAGGAAACAGTGATTCTGCTTCTCCAACACCAGCAGAGAGTGAAGAAAGTGTTGCTCTCTCCATAAAAAGGATCTTAATGTTGAGTAGGATGACACAACTAAGTAAGTGAACTCACCTGTCAGTGTTTGCTGACCAAAAGAGTTGGGGTAATCCAAAAGTGGCTATAGTTGAGAAGTCAGTGACCAAAGTAAACTCAAAAATTCAACAGTTTATTTAAATGACAAATAACAGATATCTTACAGAGGGAGGGGACTTGGATTTAAAGTACCTGTCTTTGCATTAGCCTTTGCTTTTCTTAAGAAAGTTACTTTGCAAATTACCATTTAAGTGTCAAGGTGCTGTGCATCACTGCACCAATCTCTGTGGCATCAAACTATCAACTTAATACAGCTGCAAACAAAAGTAGTTTAAAAAAAGAAAAACACAAAGAAAAAAACACACTTTCTCTTTATTATTAATAGACAAGGACAAGGTTTTTTTTTTTTTCTTTTAAAAAAGACACTAAAAAGGAAGCCAAACTGATTGCTTTAAATGCAGACTTTCATAATAACACCAAAATTATCCAAATGTCACCATATCTTTCTCAAGGATTCTGTTAGTATTCTGTAGATTCTAGTAACAGCTGCAGATCACAGTATAAGATGCTGTGCACAGGCTACAAACAGGTTGAAAACTTATCCATTCAGGAACATATTTATAGCAAAAAGCACAGCAACATGAGTGAATAAAGGGTTTATTTTAAGTATTTCAAAGTAATTGCTAAAACCAAATCTCAACAAACCGTGTATCTCTTTTCTGTGTTTGCATTCATTGTCCTCAAACAACTTCCAACATATTTTGCATGTTGAGAAGTTTAATGGCTTTCCCAAACAGACTTCCCATGAACTGGCATGCAGCACAGAAGAAATGTCCAAGAGCACTTAAGATCTTGTTACATGGATTAAAGTTCTGAAAAGGCACACAGGCATGCCGACATGGAGGGAAAAAAAGAAGCTGTAGTTTCAGTGTTTAGAAGAATGGCTAATATTTTCTCATACAACAGGTATTTCATAAGTGAGAATCATGATCAATCTACACCCAGAACAGGTGTCTGCATCATCTTCTACACAAAATAATATGGCACCAGTCTAATAATACTGTAATGAAAAGATCATTAACCACAGGTATCAAGATAATAAGACAGGGAGAGCTTGTCTACGTGAGACAGTCACACAACAGGTATGTACAAGTGCAACTTCTAACAAGCATATACCTTAAAATGAGAATTTGACATGGTCTGATAGTTTCCAGCAGCCACACCATTACAGTAGGTTAGTAGGTCCTCAACTACACTCAGAAGAGATAAAATGTGTAATTAATTACTACATCTTAATGTGTATTAATTATTACATTATCCACTCCTCTGTGGGTTTTGTATCAAATTTTATATTATTTATGCATTTACTTTTGCCTGAAGAATAGTTTGCATTTTTTCATTTCCCCATCAGCTGAAACTTTTAACCTGCAGTCAAAATGTATATGGCTGGAAGGGGAAGAAGCAATTACTTCAGGGAAAATGAAAAAGTAAAAAGTAAATCTTGCCCTCTGCCAGCGTGATGGAAGATGGGTCAACAGGTCAGCAAGAGGCTCTGCTCCATCTCCATGTTCTCTGGACTCTGCAAGTCCATGAGGTCTCACTGCACTTGAGGCAGCAGCTGAACGAGAATAATAAGCTGAGGACATCAGGAAGTTACAGTGCCCCTGAATTTAATCCTGTAAGGCAGCCCTTCTGCTTAACACCTGGCTCCTTGCAGCAGCACAGCCGGGAGGGGAGTGCCGCCGCCGCCTCCCTGCAGACGCAGAGCAGGAGGGTGGTGGCGAGAAGCAGCCCAGGAGATATCCTCAGCCTCCTGGTATTTTCAGGGACAATGACCTCCTACCAAATCCAGCCAGCCCAAGCCAGGTAAGGGAGGTGCTCTGTGACATTCTGTCCTGCTGCCTGCCACGATGCCCACTAGTCCATTCCCTTCTGGGCTGGGAAAGAAAGCTTCCTGGCATGCTGGGTCCTACTCCTGCTATGGCAGGTGGGTAGGGAGCTGCTGGCCTTCCCTCTCCTCCCCTCTGGTGCTCTGGCACTTCTCCCTGCAGCCACAGGGCTTTGGAACCTGCTCCCACCACTCATGCCTGGACAGCTCAGCTCCTACAAGCAGCTTTCACTGTTCTGTAACACCTAGTAACAGTATGATTCTTCACGTGAATAAAATTGCTCAAATGCATCAGTCCTTGGGACCAGTCATATGCTGTAGTTTTGGATTGCCAAAAAAAAAAAATTAAAAAGGAAAAAATAGTTTTGGCAGTATTTATAACACAGAACATCTCTGTAACAACAAAAAATCCTTCTCAGCCTCAGGCAAGCAGAACTGCTACATGCAGCACCTGCTGTGGTCCAGGTGGAAAGAGCAGCATCATCTTTTTAACATTTAGTTCACTAACAGATACATCCTCTGCTTGAAATTTGACTTTTAAAGATTGTCTGATGGAAACATGTGATTAACACCTTCAAGCCATTTATTTATAGAAGCATTACTAAGAGTAAAAATCCATGACAAAAATGCATCGTTATGCCAAAACCATAATATAACTTGAACTAAGTTTACCAGTGATTGGCTAGCTGTTAAGCTTACACCTACTGAACTAAAAGTAGCCAGTCCAGAAAAATAGTAGCAAAAGCCTCAAGTTATTAGCAGTATATTAAGTGTTATACAAGACAAGTTCTCTGTGTCAGAAACTGCTGTCTCACAGGAAAATACTTAGTGTATTAAGACACCCAGAGAGTTGATTTATGGCTCATTTACATTACAAAGGTTTTCCAGCATAAGGACAATTATCTCCCTCCTCCCCAAATTCCTAACCACTCCAGCAGCTCTCCTTGGGATTTTCTCTCATATACATCAACAGGAGGAGTCCCACAGATCTCAGTGGAATAGCATGAGAGACTTAAAGCATAGGTAACATACATCAAATTTCAGATAATCCCAGGAAATACTTCTTGCCCAGACTACAGAGTAGACAGAAAAAACTCCACCAAAAACCTACACTTACAACTCACCTCCACATAATCAGATTGGCAGGTGCAGGGTAGGGAGGGAAGAAATCCCTTCCAAACACTGTCTGGAAGCTGGATTAACACTGAGGGCATGAGAGTTTAACCATGGGGAACCTCAGGCCACCAGGAATATCCATGCAGCCTCTTACCCTGTTCAAAGCCCCAGAGCAGAGGCAAAAAGCTTCCTTTCCTTGGGGACCCAAGAGTGGGGATCCCAATGCCCACAGGCATGCAGCAAAAACTGCAGAACATGCAACTAGTATCTCAGGTACAGGGCAAGCAGACAGGTATCCAGTGTACCCACAGGGGATCCACAGTATTTCCTCTCTTACCAACAGAATTCCATTAGTTAGCTACATTGTGTTTTCCAATCTCTCAGACAGAGGGGGAAAACTGCCCCTTTCCAAATGCATGTTCCTGCAGGTATCATCCATACCTTTCTCCTTAAACATGCAACAGCCTTACCAGAAATGGACTCTACAATGTAGCATGGCACATGCCAAAACCATACAGGCAAAAGCCTTGAATGAGGGCAGATACAAAGGCAGACAATTTTATTTGTGAGCCAGAAACACCTTCCCTGAGGGTGCAGGTCCAACCTCTTATCAACCTGTGTTTTCTTCAACCCAGCAAACTCTCACATAGCTCACAACGCCAACTGCTCTCCTTCTCAAAATACTGTACAGCCCATTCCCTATTAGCCATGGTACAAAGCACAGGAGAGCTGACCAGGACTGCTGCCAGAAGGAGGTAAGGCAGTTGCTGTTTCTCAGAGCATGAGCAGGTGATTAATAGCACCACTAAAAAGTCAGTGCCATTAGGCACCTCTTTAGGTAGCTGCTTCTGGAAGGCGCCTTCATGCTGGATCAGCTCAGTGATGACAGCTCTGCCATCCATAAGAGAAAAGGCAAAACCAGAAGGCTGAGTGTGACCATCTCCTTTCAGTAGCCTCTTACACAACATCACTTTAAAATCAACCCTGCAACCACACTTCTGCCAAGTATTATGCTACATTTCTACCAGTGTTTATGCTAGACTTAATTTTAAAGCCGTTCACTGGGGTTAAGCAGAATTTTATGCAGCTTTATGCAGATACATAAAGCACCTAAGAACAGAAGAGAACACACGCCTGGGAGGCTTGAAGGACAAGGCCATATCTGCAGACACTACAGAAACAGTGCAGTTTAAAAACATAATTATATCAGATACAGTAGGAAGCCTGTATCCCACCTATCCAGAAAGCCACCTTGTGAAGCCTACACATTTTATAATTTTAAAGATATGTCTTTAAATCCTGCCAAGAGCGAAAAGGTAAATGGCATGGCCCAACAGGAACATCCAGCACACCCCTCAGTGCCTGGCATTCCCAGCTGTAGGCTGTAGGAAAGAGAGGAAGACAAATGACATTGCAACTATGTTAACAGCAACTCTTATCAAAACCTCACAGACCTCCACATCAAAACGTCCATCATGTAACTATCTATGTTCTATAAAGAAGGCTAAATAAGTTTCTTTTTAAAGGCTGATAAGAGACACCCAAAGGTCCCTTTGGGAAAAGCAAATTTAAGGTCACTGCATGCTTCTGTCTAAAATCCAACCTTACAAGAATCTTGCAAGATGAAAAACTGTGAAATTACTGTTGTGACACGGTACATTTGAAGATTAACTAAACTCTTTTCTCTGCCAGTCTCCAATATAGCTCTCAAAGAAATCAAGAACATCAGAATACTCCTTCTTCTCTGTCCTAAAGAGGCCACAGTGTTACTCAAGTCTCACTTCACTTGCAGGGGGAAGTGAATGGGTAAGGAGGTTAACCATGCTTCCTGTCTTACACAAGCTTTATATCTCCATAAACAGCATTTCTGGTACTGGAAAGTTTTAAAGAAGCCTGAGGAAAGCCTCAAGGCCCCATTAAATACTTTCACTAATTCTGTTACCAGTAACAAAATTCTTCTTTATCCTAAATGACTCCACTACTTTTGAGGATGAAAGCACTGGAAAGAACCAAGATTGCAGAAACCACTTTCTTACGTTTTCTTACGTTTCCCAGAGGAAGCACTCAGATTGGGAATAACTCTGTGATTTAAAGACTAAACAGAAAATGGTGATTCATCCTGTTTTGCTGAATTCTACCCTGCACCACAGAATTACAAGACTGCTAACAAAACCTCGGAATCCAGAAAGCAACTCCAATGTGAGATGAGGAAACAGCTCCCAGTATAAACAACTGTTCAACTTTTCCCAGGCAACACTTCAGAAAATGCAGGTTCAATTTCCCTCCCAACTCTCCATCTCTAGATTTACACCTATGATAAAAAGAAAACTTTACATATATATAGTACATAAATACACACTAAAAAGTTTGCAAGCAACTAATAGCAACTCTCTCTCAAGCATCTGAAGGACCTGACCAACCTCCCAAAGCTCCACCCAAAAGGTCCCAGTGATGCTGTCTGTGAAATTCTAGACATTATTCAACATCTTACACCATAACAGCTGCAAAGGGCAGCTAAAATAATGACTTACAGCACAGAAGACAGAAAGTCTGCTAAAAACATTGAAATCCTTCAAACATAAGTACCTGGAAGGTAAATCATAGTACCATATATTTCAGAAAATACTTTCTGGTTTTTTTTTCAGCTATCCACCACAGCAAATCAACAATCCTGCACACACACACACAGCCCCCCTAAATACCAGAGCAAATAATAACCATTGCACCCCATAAATCTGAAGCAGTGATATATTCAGCCTAGTCTCACAAAATAGAATGCCTCAGGCATACATCATATTGCCTGAAACAATGTGAATAAAATGCAATACTGTTATTCAGTTTCAGTAAATGGATTATGAGGTAATGTTTATATATCTGGAAGCAGAGTTAAGATATTTTCATTGTACAGATGAACCAAAATGATGTATTATTTCCTAGAGCCATTTAAAAAACATTAAGTATCTCCAGGATCTTGGCTTGACTATTCTTCACACCCAAGATAAACCTCCATGACTGTTTGTTTTAAAAACAATGTGTGGAAAACTTTTCCTCCTAAAAGCAAAAAATAAATTATGGGTGCTACAGGAAACCTGAAGAAACATCAACACGTTGGCTCAGCAGAATTAGAACAACTGCAAGGAGGCAACTGCTGGAGGAAGAGTGAGCTGAGGAACACCTAACACTGAAGTCTGTTACGTGGATATAATGAGTCTGGCCAACAAGAACCACACCTAACAGAAAAACTTCTGAAAAGGCCTCACATACATGAGATGCCCTCAAGGAAGTATCTTTATGCATGTATTTCTTACCTAGGTTTTCCTCTGTCCTGGCCACCACTGATGCCCTTTTCCCACACAGTCCCTCTGGGCTTACTGCGTTTTTATTTCATCATCTTACTGTGTCTTAGTAGCCACAGGAATAAAAAAAATATGAAGTGCAGAATTACTGAATATGGGAATAAAGCAGAAGACAGGAAAAGTCCAAATGAGATGCTTACAAATCTGACAGCTTGCAATATGGAAAAGACTGACCAAGGGAATGACCACAGTGCGTCAGACCAATGTGCAAACCAACATCCTGCCTCCAACAGCTGCCAAGAGCAAGGATCAGGAAAAAAACATAACATGACAAATATATATAATGCCTTCTCCAGCTAAGCTTTCCAGACTCTAGCTGTTCACAGCTCAGTAGCTATGTATCAATGATTCCTACTATTTGAATTGTTGTGAACACTTAAAAGGAAACCTAAGGTTGGGTCATAACCAACTGTGTGACTGAAAAGCTGTACACCATTTGCTGTATGGTTTTATTTATATTTAAGCATTAAAAATAATTGGAAGGGAAAAAAAAGCTGTAAATTTGAGCTGGTAACAAGTAAACAAGAACTGCAGTTAACACTTACATTTATCTTCTTTAAATCTTGGGTTTAATGCATAAGCCTTCATTTGTATGAATATAAATTTAGGTATCTAAGCCAAGAACCTAAATAAACTTAAAATGTTGTGAATTCCTTTATTTCCCTTAGATATTGACATTATAAGGAAATGGGAGGTGAGCATCAAGTTATACAACTCACATCAGGTTCTGAAAAAAGTATTAAGAACCTGGAGCTAAAGGGAGTCTCTGCCTACTGGGATGCCTTTGGAGCATGTCCTAGACATTTATGTAGTTTTCTTAACAGAATGATGGTAGTAGGACCAGTATAAATTCAATAAACACAAAAGCACCCAAATCTCAGTGAGAATATTTTCTCTAATACAAGTGCTTCATTTTTGGCTTCAGAAATCTGGCTCTCAGTGGTGACCAAAAAGAAACTGAAAACTAAAATTCATAATTCCCCTGGAAACTATTAAGAAATCATTCAACATAAGCATGGCTTTTACAGTTCATCTCCACACAGATTGTTCAGATTAAGGTCACCACAAGCTGAAAGCATAACAATTAATAGTATTAATGTAAGTATTTTGGTCAACTTGTTGAAAAAATACTTATTTCTTTTCCCTAAGACAGTAGTAGATAGATACTTGACATAGGATTGTACAAAGCATGGAAAACGCTCGGTAACTTGCTGTGAGGAATGCTGAGACCTAGAAAACTTGAACTTGAAAGAGTCCCTTTTCTCATTCTTTCAAAAAATTATCCAAACTCTTCCCTTATGATTTCTCATATCCTTTAACTGCTTGTCCAAAGATATCCAGTATCACATAATAGCACATGCAAACCAATTCCACTTTCAAGCTGTACATTCACCCTTCCAGACTACCAATTTATATCCAAGGCAATTCTTTCCATGTGATACACAACACTCATTTTGGTAGTTTCTTTCTAAATTAAAATTTTAATGTCTACTCATTTTATGAGGTGAAGTACCCCTGAACTGGAGCCTACACAAAGGGCAAGGGAAAACAGAGAGGCTTTACATTCTGTGAGAGGGAAGATAGGAAGAGGCAGAGGGAAACAGGAAGTTGTATCTGGGTTCATGGGCATATAATGACAACAAAAAGCACCAAATGTCACAGTGGAGTCAATACACACAGATGTGCCACTGTACCTCCATAACAGTGTGCCATCTATTTTTGGCACAGATATTGGTCCATTCGGGAGTGAGGGACACAGAAGGCAACAGAAAAGCCTAAAAACATGGTTGGGAAAATAAGGCAAGAAAACTTAACTACAAAGAAAAGTCTTTAAGTAGGAGTAACAGTTAAATAAGGACCTATTGCATAAGAGAAATTTATGCTCACGTTACTCTTATACTTTCACTTCTTGCCTGTTAAACTCCTACGAGTTGAAACATTTCATCCACACAAGGAATCTAAATCCCTCTTTAAAAAGTTTTGAAGACATTTCAATTTTGTTTGGAAAAAAAAAAAATCACTTTTTTTTTTGTTTCTTGACAACAAAGGCAAAAAAATAAGCCCTTTACCATAAAACACAGTGGGTAAAATTGCATTTGGTAAGAAGCAAAAATGGATGGGGAAAGTTTTATTTCAGCTTCACTTGCCACAGGGAGGAGGAAAGATCTAAGAAAACTAAAGCACTAGGACCATAACTATCTGTAGTGGAAAAATATGATGGCTGAGTGGGTCTCTTCCACAGAGCTATTTCAAATATTTTAAAGGATAAACGTGTAAACAATGTTCAATTTGGGGGACAGAGATGCAGACAATTTCACGTTCATCTTGATCTTGAATTCAGGAGCTGGTTTGTCAGCACATGTTGTGAGATTCTCAAGCTAACCTGATCACCACCCCTACCAAAAGCTGCCCAGGAGGCACCAAGACTACACTACCCTGAAGGCCAAAAGCCACCTTCTGCTGGGAAATCAGACACCTTGGGATGCTGGCAGAGCAGCGAGAGAACTGTTTATCCCGCTGCTCATGTTCACATGTTCCCTGGCTCTGCCAACAGAGAACCTGGCAGGAGAACTTGAACACAGAACTCCTGTTAGCAGGAGCTTAAGAGAAAAACCATCATTTCTCATTTCTCAGTTAATGCTTTTGATCTTGTTAATATAATAATAACCTTTCCCCTCACATTAAAGAGTTTTTCTGTTAAAATTTGTGTATTTTCATTTATAGGTGCTTAGTGGACTGTATTAAATATTTTATTCCACCAGCATTGAATATAAACATTTTCCCCTTTATAACAAGGATATAAGCAAAAGGGATCCTTCTTCTCATCCCTGAGTGGAGTCCTTTTCCCCATCCTTCTGACAAGAAGCACAGATTTTACTACTGCTGGCAAAAAGTCTAATCCATTTCCTGTTCTCTTTGTGGGTAAACAGAAGAGTCTTCTCTCATGAGCATCTGATCACAGGCAAAAACAACAAGACTACTAAATTAAAAGTGAGGTGAAGAGTCTTTGTTTCATGAGAATGTTTACTACACATAGATTTAGATTTTGTAAATACTACTCTTATCTTAGACTCACAAAACATAACAGTAATAAGACATAAAGGGGAAAAAACAGCATAAAAGGAAAAAAACAAATGGAAGTACAGAGACAAACGTGACTGGGAACCAGCTAAGGCTGCCCTTAGCTTAATAAATGTGAGCCCAAGCTGGTAGGAAAAGCAGCGTGTTTGAAGCAGCACACAAAACTGTATGAGAGTCAAAACTTACCAAACTTTGGTGCTTAAATTTCGGGACAGAAATAGTTTCCACAAATTCTAAGGTACAAAACAACCCAAACTGATAGCAACACCAAAGCATGCACCTGATTAAATTATCTGCATCCCAATATGAGGCATCTAATCTGGTAACTTCTGTGTCACGTCAAAATCTGAGTTTTGACATCAACTCAAAATTTTAAACAGTTCTTAATCAGGGACATTGTTGGAACTGTCTTTGTACTAAAGGCCATATAATTTGCCTATTATTTTCAGGTATTCATACAACATTTATCTGGGTCATCGTGGAAAGCATTTAAACTGTTTATCTGCAAGACCCTGTGGCACCTTCTTTACTACAGGAAGTGTGCTACACTTAGGATGCTAAACGTAAATTCAGCTCTGCTTCTGTACCTGACTGCACACAGAGAATGTGCAGGAAGGAAAGCTGGGCATGACACCTTCTGACAGACCTCAGCTTCTACTCACACATGACCTGAGGACATTCTTGTAAAAGTCATCCACGAGTTTGCTTAGAGTGGGGATTCAAGGGCCTGCAACCGATACAAAGAAAAAAGATGCAAGCTGGGAGGGAAAGAGAGAGGTAACTTCCCTCAAAGTTACACAGCAGCTAAGTGCTAATACTATGAATTGATTTTGCATCGTTTTGAACCTTGCTCAATGTCCTATACCCACACAAGACATGCTGCCCCTGTGAATTTTTAAAAGAGAACACTCATAAGACGACAGAGGAGAGCAGATTAAATACAATTGTAAAGGACTTTCCTGAAAGCCTCTTAAGGCTTTCCAGTTGTTCGGCAGACAGCACTTAGAAAGAACACAAAACATTCTCAATACTAAAGCATCTTACTCAGACATCCATCTCAAAGCCTGAGACTTCATTAACACAAAATTACTTGTTCCTTAGGACAATCCCTTTAGCTACTTCTGCTTTATCCTTCATAATACCTCCTCTGTTTTAGGTGCCATTATCTATTTCCCCTTCTCAGAATCCCAAACTGCAACATTCTGCCAACATCAACAGAACTGCATTTCTCCAAATGGAAAGCAAGTCACGAGACATTAACACATGACCAAAACTTCCCCCAGTCTTTAGCCACCATTACATAGAACCTAAATATGAAGCAGCAACAACTTTTCCCTATGCTACTTCTAAATGTTGTGACAGGCATGTCTCTAGGTGTCTGTAATGCACTAAGGCTACAGTTATCTAGTATTAAGTAGAGACAGGATACAATTCTCCTTTTCAAAAGAACAAAAAACATGCTTGAGGCAAAGATGTTTTTCAAACCTATTTCCTGTCCCATCCCAAGAGTAACTGAGCTTTGGTTCTTCTTGTACATCAGACCTCAGAGATTATTAGAAGCTTGCTAAATTAACAAAGACAAGTTATTATGAAAGTAACATCACTTATTTCTTAAAAATCACCAATCACGAATTCCAAGTGATAAAAATTATTGACTGAAAAAAACCACTGTTTTTATTTACAAAGATGATATGGGTTAGCCAGCTTACCCTCTCTTAGCTAGCCTTACCCTATGAGATAATCTGTGCTTTATCTGAAAACAAATAAACTTCACTTTTAGACACACATATGTTTCAGATATGCTTGTTTTCATCAACACTGTCGAGGATCTTGATGCTGGAAGCTCAAATGCAGTGAAATTTGCAACTGAATACTGAAGAATAGTTTAATATTACAAATTAGAATTATAATTCAAGTTTCCTCTACCACTCCAAAGGAAAAAAACACCACTTAAACATCAGGGATACAGCAAGGAAACCACTCTCTGGATACATACTGCAGCATGGGTTTCATTTTTATACATACTTGAAAAATCCTAAAGCCTCGTCAAAAAGGCAGAATAAGGGAGTTCTGTATTTTCATCAACACTGAAATAAGCCCTGCACGCTTACCGAGCAAAATAGCCTTGTCGCCGCTCCTTCTTCTCTTCCTTGGTCTCCATTATTTACAGGCCAGTGGTAAGGTGAGCAGCCAAGCGTGATGCTCTTTTCCCCGTCAGTACCTCATATCCAGGCAGAGCCTCCTGTTTATAACAGTTGAAAACAGGAAGTTCATAAATCAACACGTCAACAACACCTACAAAACCCAACAGGTCATGGAAATACAACTGACCCAGTGACAAAGCAAAGTAAAACTTTAACCAACGTTTGCCGTGCAGTATCCATTTGGTAAACAATGAGACAAACCAATAAATGCACTCAGGCCCGTTTCTCAGCAGTGGAAGAGACATTTTGCAAGGCAGGTAACCCAAACAGCAGTATCAAGTTTTTAAACTCTGGAAAGATTAAACTATTTTCGAGTTTATACCATTAGATCTTTCAGGTGTCACGTGCTTCCTAGACAGGCAGATCAAGAGAAGCTTTGGAAATATACAGTACAAACAGAATAACCAGTAAGACACGCAATGCTCACTCTGAATTTAAATTTTAAATTACTAAAAATACTATAAGATTGTGAGAGATCTCAAAGTTTTAAAACGATGTAAAGGAAAAAAAAGAGTTATCTACATTCTGTACAAGGTTTGACTGTTGTAACCAATATACAAGCTCAAACAAGATGGACCTCTGGCTCTCCAGATGAAATGTAAGCATCTTGAAACAAGCAGGACTATGGAAGGTTATCTGTGAAGTTAAAAGAAAAAAAACCACCAAAAAAAACCCAAAAAAAACCAACCAAAAAAAAAAACCCAAACCCAAACAGAGACCAGTAACACTGGCTTCTGACATGAAAATCACCACCTCTTGGCAGAATGCTGTACCAAGGCACTTGGAAAAGAGGAGCCGAGAATTTCCGAACTCCTTCATAATTACTGTAATTCACAAAATGCCACATAAACTGCTGTCCAAGATCTCTGCCAAGATGTTTTATCATTTTCCCCTTCTCAACATACATTTAACCTACCCTGATGGCTTGTGCATATGCACAAAATAAGTTAACTTTAAAGCTTTTTATCAGTATTTCAGAATAAACCAGAAATTACTACTAAAGATTTTAGTCTAATGGGCTGTATAACAAAGAAATGGAAGCCACATAAATTATGATTCATAGCAAAAGAAGAAAAAATCCTCTGGGACCTAATCAGTTCCCATTATTTTCTCCTGCATTAAAAGATCACAAGCTACAAACTGCCAGATGTCAACAATAGAGATGATGCAGCAAAGACAGACTAATCTACTTGAAAAGCCCAAGAACAAATCATGCTAGAGTCTACCAGAAATACTTGCCATAATTTTCTCTCCTTATTGATGGATGATTAGTCCACAACATATGAAACCCACTGCTTCAAAATCCACTTTTTCTAACTCATTAGTTTTGAATACACCCAGTGCATCAGAAAGAATCAAGCTGCTCTCCTGTTTTACTCACTAGGTAGTCTTACAGTAATGGGTACTCTTTAAAAGGCAAATACCTGACATCTTTAGCTTTATGAAGAGAATACTGTATTACCTCTGCAAGGTAACACATGATGCAGCCTTCAGCTGGACACAGAAACCTACATGACAGAAGCATAACAGCAGCATCAGAACAAACTGGCCTGCTGAGATGTTCAGTCTATATGAAGATACCACATACTTTCTGAGAATTCTGATGCATCTCTATCTTCCCTGTTGAGGCAGGTTCTTAGATCTTCAGAGGATTAGAACTGGTGGCTTCATTAGCACTGCATTTAGAGTAACAGTGAATCTTAAAGTGTACAACTACAACCTCTACAGTGAATTACAAAGAGTTCAAAGAAAGAGAACCACTTTTCCCCCTTCACCTGCTTTGCCTTCACTACACTGTTATGTGGCATGAGGGAACTGGCAGGTCAGAACTGTCTCACACTGACACCAAGAACTATAAAAAAAACCCCAAAGTGTCAATATAGTATTAAACCCATGACCACAAGGACAGCAGGACCCGTGGGAATGGGAAGAGGGAGGAGTCCCTCACTCACTGAAACAAGGTTAGTTGAGATGAACAGAGGTAAGAAAGACCTGTCCTCACTAATGCTGTGCAAGAGTCAGTGGTGTGCCCCTTCCATTCATTCTCTTCTCCTCCCATGGTCTAACATCTCCAGGCAGGGAAGCGCCTGCCCAGCTCCAGGCTGGCAGATGGAGAGGGCACTACTACCCAGGGAGCCAGGAGGAGAAAGCCCTGCCTGCCCACAGCCCTGCCAGGCCCAGTGCCAGAGCAGCTACCCCTGCTTCAGCAAGGAGGGGCACAAGAAAGGCCACAGGAGGTTAAGCCTGGACCTAAACACAGATGCTGCAGGAGGTGCCAGCACCAAACCAGCTCAGCTCCCTAAGTGTGAAGGTTGCTGTTTGCTTTCATCAGTGCTAAACAAAGCCAGCATGGGTGTGGAGCCTTTTCTTCTCACATCAAATAAATGCAACTCCAAGTCCTTTCACATGGTGAGGAGGAATAAACCAAGAATTAAAAAAAAAAAAAAAATCATTATATTCATAACAGATGGGCACTCAGAAAATTGGAATGTTATCCACAGACCAGACACAGCAAAGGCATTCAGGCAATTTTTTTTTCTTTTGCTAATAAAAATATACAGTAATATAATATCCAGTCACCAATTAAAGTAAATTTTCATAATAGCATAATTTAATGTCAGATCCCACTCTGTTGACCTAAACTTACTTAGCTTACCTTCTTAGAAGAAACAATGGTGTTGGCTAGGTGTTGCCTAGAAAGGCATATTAAAGTCTGAAAATTATACAACGAAAACATAGTACTAGAAATAGCAAACCGATTAGGAATGCTGACTTCTTAAAGTTCTGAGTTTACTTGTGTTGTTGGGAATTTTGTACTAGTTGCATTAAAGGAGAAAAATAGAGAAAATCTGACAGCTAGGAGGAACATAGCACATCCTGCAGTAATTGCTACAGAAAACTAGTCTTTAGTTTTTCTGAGAGGTCTTTTACAATTTTAGTTTTTTAAGCAGTAACAGCACAAAAGCCACATTTACTTTATAGGATGTCACTGACAATTTAAAGTTTGATCAAAAAAGGGAAACTTTCTCCACATTTCTCCCCTGTCCGTCCTTTGATATTTTACAAGAAAAAAAAATCCAAGGTATTCTTTATCACCTGCTTAAAATGTTATTAAGGTTGTATGATTAAAATGAAACTTGGTTTCCTGGCAGCTCCTTTCTGGTACAGATGAATACTGAATCAGCAGACTATTAAAAATGTACAGATTTGGGAGACAACTTACTCATGTATCATAAGTTCAGTCCAAAGTCAAATGATGACAAAGCTGATTTTATATAAATTTCAGGCTCAGTTTAACCTTTTTGACACACTGAAACAGAAGTAGGGTGAAAAGCTTATATTACATGTCTACAGTAATGCTAATTCTTTAATTAGGTTTTTTCAGAGCAAACCAAACAACACATTTCAGCAAGGAGTCTGTTAAAAATTTGTCACTCTCCAAATTTAGCCAATGTCAGCACCTAATAATTATATAAAGAAAAGAACAAAATACATAAACATAGACTGTTCTTTCTTATTTTAGTTCTACTGCTCTGGATATTTTAATTTATATTTACTCATTTCTGGATACTTGTTTTGTCTAGTTTTGTAATGTTACTGCCAGGGAGTTCTGGAGATGTTATTGAAAATTTGTAGTTAGGATGGGAATGCTCCAAAAGCCAACCAAAAAAAAAGAAAAAAAATGAAAAAAAAATAAGTTTTTTAAAATGTTATAATCACAGGAATAGACTGAATTCCTGACCATGGATACCCACACCACTTCAACCGTCACCATGCTCTCAAGACCTCCAGAACCTGCTTCCAGGTCCTGCTGTCCTCCCTGCAACCTGGCACTGCAGGACAGCAGCCTCCTGCACTGTACATTCAGAGCAGCAGCTGATGATGATCTAAGTGCAAGGATAAACAAAGGGAACAGGAGATTAAAAATAAGTTAGTGTGTGAATAGAGCATCCTTTAGAGACTTTGATAAATTTACCAAAAATTTTCAAAATTATTTTTCTCCCTTTTCCTTCCCTTCTCATACATGAAGAATACTGGCTTTGCTACTTGCAGTTTAAGTAGTTAACGTTTTCATGAAATGAGAAAAAGCCCTTTGCTGTGCTCAGGGGTAAGCACCCAGAAATCCTGTCTGCTGGCTCTAAAGCATGAAGAAGCAGTCCTTCAGTTGTGGGCATTACTTTCCAAAACCAAGCACATGAATAACAGTACATCCAGCAGCACAGCAATGCAGAAGCCAAGGAAGCATCTGATTATTTTTAGAACAATCAGCGGACTTGATAGCTTTTCTCTGGCCATCTGTGCCCACTGCAAGTCCTGGAAAAACATACAGAGAAAAAGAAACATTCAAGATCATGCAGTACTCCAGACATTTTTCATGATCCTGTAGAGTCAATATCTCAATCTCTCAAGAGGTAGGAAAATCACGTAATTCTCTGCTTTGTAAATGGGGAGCTGAACTGTCAGAATTACCTCCACATGCTGAAATGAGAGCAGACTCCTCGTCAGTAGCTTTAATCCAGCCTCAATAACCAGCAGCAACGAGAACATGGGAGGAGATTACTTTGACAAGTACATAGTTATTATTTTCTATGGAATTTAAACTGACTAACTTTGGAAACCAATAGCACAGTCTCGATTTTATCTGGCTCTGTGGGCATATATGTAAGAATCGTAGCTCAGATCCACAAAAGAAAATGAAAAGCCTAACTCTAACTCCTCTGAGGATCCAGACTCACTCAACTCATTCAGCAAGGATCAAGTATGTAAAAAAAGCAATTAATATGCTTTAAAAAAACCAAGTCAATGGTAGCGTATTCCATACCTTAGCAGGAGCCTCATAATGCAAGAGATAGTGGCAACAATCACACTGTAAACACCAAGCAGGGAAGGTGAGAGGTCTACACACAAATTTTCCAGTTAGGAAGGCAGAGCAGATGAAGGCACAAGACTCCCAGTGAGACAGCCAAGCAGACATGCCCACAGCAAGGATTTAACAGGGAGACCCCACTGTGCTGAGGGAACAGGATGCTGCCCAGACACTCCATGGAGCTCTCATCTGCTCTCTGCTACAGTGTCTCACACAAGAGTAATTTTTTATTTTTGCTTCTCTATTATACCTTTGCCCCTGAGACTACAAACACCACACACATCTGTTCACAGCACTGCTCGCTTCCTGCCACCTGCTGTAATACCAACATTCCAAAGTGGTCATATTCAGACACAAAACATTACTAATGATCTGGTTTAGGCTTGCAACTGAGTGTCTTCTTATGAATAACAAGTCTTCTGGGTACATGTGCCAATTCTGACCCCTAGAAGATGCAGCAGGGGAGAAGTCAAGGGTTATACCAATAAGCCAGTACTATAACCAAAAAAAAGAGAAAAGGTATGTCTGTAGTACTTCAAGAGCAATATTAAAAATATCTCTCAAGTTGGAAGAGTAAGAAATTATAGAACAAATCACAGATAGAAGGGAAGGAGTTTCAGTGTATTAAATCTGAAATTGAACCCTTGGGGGCTGCTAGCTGTGCCTCTGATGAGCCCAAAGTAGTTACCAGAGCACTGTGCAGATGCAAATAAATAAAAACACACACCATCTTTAAACGTGAAAGAGGAGACATTTTAATTTTCTGCTGGCCATACAAATGCCTAATATTAAGCTTCGCATGCCAAAACATCAATAATAAGTCTTTCATTCATTTCCACAGACCTCCCACTTTTAAATCAGGAAAGTGAATGCACGTGTGCACTTTATGAGAAATGCTAAATTTTGCAGCATTTCACTAATGTCTCACTGACTGGACTAACCAGCCTGAGTTCTACTGCTTTTAGGTTCGGTCAGTATATTTTGCTTGGTGTAACAGGAAAGATAAAAGCTTCTGTATAAACATTACAGCATCTCAAGATAAAACATAACAGGAAGGCCCAGCCAGCAAAGAGAAGAGTAAGCTACAACTTTTTTTAGTCTTTTCTTTAGGCAGAATGACCTAGGAAAAAGTGAGATTGGAAGCTTTCAGAAAAGTACCTAGCACAAGGAAGTAAAACACAGCACAGAGTTAATACATTCAGTAGAATGGCCAAAAAATTGTTTATTTTAAAGCCATCTGAAATACGGAATTATTTTAATACAATTATATAGTTACATTGTAGTTACAATGTAGTGTGTACCATTAATTCTAAACCATTAATAAGCTCTATAAAGAAGTTCCAGTCCATTACACATAACTGGAGGGTGATAAACTAACCCAGGAGAGCTACTGCACCTGAGATTCACTCAACCCTTGCTCAGGTGAATAACCCTTCCTTATGCCTTTCATCTTTGAAGTATTACACCTGACACGTTTCTTGTGACAAGGGTGCATTCTTAAAATCCACAAAAAATAAAAATACAAAAATTAAGAGACAGAAAAATAAGTGTGTAAGCAGAAGCAATTTCTAGACTTCTTGTTTATATTAAACACAGAACAATCACAATTTCTGTGTCTCCAAATAGAGAGAAACAAAGAGATTTGATGTGGCTATTTGCATGCTGTGGGCTCTCAAGGACAGCGAAGATAAGATCTGGAGATAAGACAGGCAAAGAAAACAAACACTCTCACTCTTGAGGAACAGGGTACAACGTTTAGGAGGTTATTATCTCCCCTACAGTGGTGTAGTAAACTAAAAGTTCAAGCACTTTCATTCCCTACTAATAAAGAAAGAACAGGATAAGCTTAGATCACCTTCAGTGGCCTTACTGGATTTCCAACAGTCTGTCCACATGAACAAAGTTCAAATAAAATAAATTACAATCAATGTAGCAGAAACATTTCTGATTCAGAAACAGAACAATAACAAAACTTGATTCGGCTCCAAAGAACTCTCCAGACAAATTATTCCTGCCTTACTTGGGAAGAGGCTTTAACCCACTAACACAGGCTGTCATGTTCCATATACAGTAAGAGGAAGCAAATATGCTACCAGAAATTCCACATCACCAGCCAGGTTGTCACGAGACCAAAACATCGAGATTTAACCTTCCCTCACTGGCAGCTGAACATGACCAGATGCATTTTCCATACAGAACAATGCATTTTACTGTTGAACTCGGCTTCAGCTGCTACACAGAAACTGGTTACAAAACAAAGCATAAACTATTAACAGGCAGAGTGCTATGCTATTCCAAACATAAAAGTGCAGTGCTGTTGGAAATCAGGCCACTTGGGAAGATTTTAATTTTTAGGTCAACAAGAACATTGCTGCAGATGTTTTAAAATAATTAATACCTTCATCTTACTGTATCTCCTGTTTCAAGCTACCCAAATTAAGCATCAAGTCCAAGCCCTCTGACCCCACAGCTTTTCACACTCACACTGTACAGGTATACACAGTGTTGCCCTCTACAACCACCAGAGAGAAAGAGGTGGGGAGATGGCACTCAGCCTCCTCTCCCAGGCAACTAGTAATAGCACACAAGGAAGGGACTTAAACTGTGCCAGGGGAGGTTCAGGGTAGATATTAGGAAATATTTCTTCACTAGAATAGTGGTTAAGGATTGGACTGTACTCCCCAAGAAGTGGTGGAGTCATCATTCCTGGAAGTGTTCAAAAAATGAGCAGACATAGCACTTCACAATACGAATTGGGTCGAAGATTGGATTTGATGATCTCAGAAGTCTTTTCCAACCTTCATGACTCTGTGATTATATGAACCATAGAAGGATTAAGTTTACCATACCCAGAGAGGGTAAGATGGATATCACAGTTCCCTCAGCTCTGCCTGGAGCATGTAGGCATATACACAAAATACTTTTCAAGTATGTGCTCCCCAGCATTCAACTAAAACACCAAGTACTTGCAGTTTTCTAAAATACAGAAAAACTGATGAATGTTCAACACATCAACTAGCATTCAGACCATCCCCTTAGCACTACCTTGCTGTTTTGCCAGTTGACACTATCATGTTCCTCGCTCATAACAACTAGTTCCATGATCAGTTTAGTATTTCAAAGAAAGCCTTGCACATCTGTTTTGATAAGGTCAAGAAAGATACATACATGCAACCACATCACACCCGACCCAATGAACTACAGGTTCTCTACCAGGTTTATAAGGGCCATGATCCAGTCCTCCTTAGATTCCACTCTTCCCATACTCAGAAAGCTGCTAAAGGACACTGGATCCACAGTGTCACATATTGCAGGCCTGGTCACACTCCAGAGCTGCTTCTATGAATTTGCTTACACAGGCCACAAAGTGGGATTTGCGCTGGCAAAACAGCAGCATCACAGCAGAGAGATGAAAAGCAAAATTTCCTTTGGTGATCAAGGGGACCCTGACCAGTCAAAGTGCCAAGCCAAAGAATTTGTGCTTTCCCTTGTCTCAGGCTGTTAGAATCTGTCCATGGAGCAAGCAGCTGTCAGTTTCAAGTATTATCCTCCTTTGCCTTTCTCCCTTTTGCCCACTTCAGCTGCTTGGCAACACTCCTCCACCCAAAATTACCACACCAATGACCAGCAGAAGTGGCCCTGTATCTGCACGTCAGTTTTTATCTCCCCATGCCAGCTCACACCCCCCCTCCAGCAGGCTTTCTTGCACACAGCTGAATTACAAGCACAGCCTCACATTAGACAGACCTGCAGCAGAAAGCTTGGGCAGAAAACCACCAGTGCGACTCCCTGAGAAGCGACTTTGTTGTGTGGGCATTAGCAAGCACGCACGTGGAAAGATGAGTGCCAGCATTCATGGGATGACAGATAGACTACAAAAGACAAATACATGACCTCAGCTTCACAGCAAACTTGCTCTCTTCTCAGCTCTTTTCTCACCAACACAAGAAAGGCATTTATATGAAATGTAAATTAAACTGAGGAAGAGCAGAAAGAGACTGGTATTTGAAGACTCTTAAATCACAAAGATGTGGCTTGCTGCTTGGCACAAATATCTATATTGTCAATCAATCACAGGTAACATAAATCACCTTCTGTTTATAATTATTCATTAGTTTAGGTCCCAAAGGTTTATATTAAATATTCCCATTGTACTCAATGACAAGGACAAGACCAGGCAACAAGAAACCCACGATGAACAAATCCATCAGCATAACAAGAAAGCACGAGAAATGGTCAGTTTTTTATGTCAAGCACATTTCCTGCAATATACATAATCCTGCTGTGAAAATTACTGGAAACTTCTATGTAAAAAGTACCCCAACATTTTCAAGTGTTTAGAAAAAGAACCTCAAATCAACTCAGAGACATTACATTGTGAAAGATAAGTATAAAAACACTTCGTTACTTCAAAAAAACAACTGGATACAAGAGCTACTTCAAGGTGAAATTATGATTTTTAAGTTTCAGCTCAACACTTCTTCTTACAATTGACCCTGATTCATGCAAATTCCAGGTCATCACTTCTTCTCTATCATCTACCTCTCAACTGAGAATCAAAGAAACTGAGGAGTAGGGGCAGAAAGGAGTCTAGCAGCAATGCAATGCAAATGTTTTCCTATCTGAAACACTGTTAACAGAACCAAAATGCCAGGTTTCCATAGCAACCTGAACTGTGTCACATGCTTACACTGTATATTAAGTAACATTGAACAGTTTAATTATAACACAAAATCCTGTACATTTGTAATGTACAAAATTAACACTGGAAACCTTCACTATTTACTTCTCAATTGCTTCACCTGCAAAATTTATTGCAATCTGTTGAGTGTGACCTTGTATTATACCTATGCAGCTTCATAACTGCTCCAGTGCTGGCAGTGTAAGGTGCATCAGAATTAAAATGGTCAACAATAAATCAAACTCTCCTCACACTGCATAGACTGAATCCTGTTTTTAAAGCAGCAATTTTTCTAATTATTTCACTCTTCCTTGCAAAATCCCTTTAGACATTGTGTAACAGAAGATTATTTAGTTGTCTTGTCCTTCTGAAACATCCTGAAAACTTCTATTATCTTACCTTCTTTCCTTCCTCCACCCCCAGATTCCTGTAAACACTACACAGTTGCTGACCTTGTACTGAGTCACCTTGTGCTATATGCAGTGCAAAAACTCCCCTCTCAAATGGAATTCCCCTTGCTATACACCAGAGCACAGTTACATTTACCTACTAATTAGAGAGCAACTCTTTGAAGAGCTGCTTGTCTCTTCAGAAGCAGAAGCAGAAAAGCTCTTTATATTTTTCTGTGTTCTAACCATTCGTGCACAGCTAACTCCTCAAAATTATTCAGGTAAGTAAAGTTACCTATGTCTATGCATGCAGAAAAGATAGAACAATGTTATGATTCATACAGAATGAATGCCATTTTATTGTATTATATGCCATCCTTCCTTCTGCATATCTAATCAGGCTTTTACTTGCTCGACTCTGCCTGGTTCAATCAGTGAGAGGGTTCAGGGCTTAACTAAACAACAAAAAAGTTAAAAATACACCTGAAGTAAGCTTGAGTACTGTTGCATAAAAAACAGATGTGTAGAAGTTTTCTGGCGAAGCAGTAGCAGTATATATTTTACTTTCAGATCACTCAAGTGTTTTAAACTTTATTATAGAACTGAAGTTCTCTTGTTGAACAAAACAGACTAATTTTGAAACTAAAATTCAAATATCTCACAGTGATAGTATCAACAAAGTAACTCAGCATTCTGAAGCTAGAGATTTCCTTTCACCGGGGGGGAACACCAAATACCATAAAGTCAGAAAAATGACCAATAGCTTCAATTCCTCCAGTGTTGCATTTTCACGAAAGCCATCCATCTCAGCCACATCAACCAGGTGCCACAACAGAGACTCTGAGCTCTCCACTCCTGTAGCAAGTACATTCAGGGGGACTACTCACACAGACTGTGGTGGTGACACCTAAGCACACATCTGCACAACTGGGGCCCGAAGATGAAAACTGCTACATCTCTGTTCACCACAGGTTATGCCTGATATAGCCACCGACTCTTCAAACAAAACTTTGTATTCTCTTGTTCACAGCTACATCCATGTAACTGCTTGCCCCTTCAGTTCTCTTCAGCAAGCTGAACCAGTTAATGCAGTAACAAGTTTTGGATTTGGCCTTGCTTTTTTCCATGTTAAGGCAACTATTTTTGAGGGGCCATAGTCCTTCCATTTTTGGTGTTAAAATTTGTCTTTGAAAAATCTGTCAAAACTGGGTAGAAACCTACACTTAAAAAAAAAACAAAAACAAAAAAAACCACAAAAAGCAGTCTGCACCTACCCCATCAGGGTGCATTAGTGACTTGTAGTTAAAAAGGACTGACACATCACCTGTGAAAATGGTATTACCTCAGAGCTAAATCCACAGAATCAAGGATCATTTGGGTTGAAAAAGACCTTTAAGGTCATCAAGCTTAACCATAAACCTACCCATATTCTTGCCAATAATTATGACAGGACATAGGATTAAAACTCATACATCCAATCCCAAACACATGGCTGGGCTCATCTCATGAACAGGTCTGGCTTCCACAGGTCAAAACTTCTTTTCTGAGATACCTGCACACTGGACTCAGGGAAGTAAAAAGAACAGGCAAAAAATAAGTGAAAAGAAGCAGGAAGAGAGATATGTTTCAAGGCCAGATGAAGTAAATTCCAATCTATATCATGGGATTCTGTCATCCAAGAGCCTTTCAGTGAGAAAATCACTCACAGGTCTTTCATCACAGAATTCACAAAAAAAACCAGTACCTGGCCTGAAGAAGAAATCAAAACTTATACAACAGGTGTAAAACAGTACTGTAGAACATTTTCTTTTAATTGCGATATAAAGCTGACAGTTAAGCAGTTCAGATTTGAAAACTGTACTCAGTACTGAATGTGAAGTCCTGATTCCAGTGACATCCATGGAAGTCTGATTCTTTACAAAGCTTGTAGATAAGAAAAAAAAACAAAATCAACCAAAACCAACCGAACTAAAGCAAACAAACAAACAGAAAACAAACAAACAAACAAAACAAACAAAGAAAAAAATCTCACAGTCAGAGGAGAGGTTTTTGAAGGACTGTTACCATTTGCTAAGGGAAGACAGTTTTTCCCAAGAAATGTATTTTGTAACTTGAAGCCTTTACATCCCAAACTCTACACTGGTCCACAACAAAACGAACACATGACAGTTACCAAATAAAAAGAAATACATGTCTCCTCAGAAGCACCTTAAAAATCAGGTCTGGTGCTGTAAGTGGCTCCGTCAGCTGCAGCACCTTTGATTTTGCAAACCTCCTTGGCTTTCCATTTGCATTTGCACACATGACCCACAGCACCCTTCAATCATGGCTCATTCCTAGTGGAGCAAGGTCCCATTCTGCAAGGAGCAGCATCGCTCTGCTCGGCCGGCTCTGAGCCTACATCTCCTTCCCTGAGGGAAAAAAAGAAATGGACACATCTGCCTCACTCTTCTCATCAACTTAACTTGAACTGTGCTCATAGTCGGGCAGAAGGGGTAGGAACTGCTCTCCTGGATGCAGTGTTATCCACAGCTCCACATCCCCAGAGGCCAGGAGAATCCTCCAACACATGCCAGTGTGTAAGGTCTGGTTCATTCCTAGGGTTCATGTTCCTTGCTCTTTACAACCTCCCTGCAGAAGATTCATTATTTCTTGTTTTTGCTGTACCATTTCGGTTTCAAGATCAGTCTCTAGTCCCCTACCCCTAAAACCTGCCTATTATCTACCAGGCTCAGCCTGGGACTAGGAACTACCAGAGCAGGGCTTAGAAAAGGACACAACTAGTTGACAAAACACTGAAACTTACTTCTCACACAATAGGGCCAGGTGCACAGTGTCAACAGTGCAAAAGAAAAGAAAACTCGTCTTCATCTCCTTAATCTCTTTTCATGACAACCAATGTGTTACTTGTACTAACAGAAAGGATGCACTACAAACAGAATCCAAATTTCAAAACAAACAACCCACTTAAAAATTTGTCTATTGAGGGATCAGTTAGCAGCAGAAACCCTTTTCAAGGAATCTAGAATTCCTGATAGAAGGAAACGAGTGGACATTTGTGTGAACAATCACATCAGCACAAGCCCAGCAAAGGAGATTTTCCTTTCCATCCTGTAAGTATGACTGTAGCAGAACACAACTGCAGATGTCACAGGAAGTTCTTGCCTAGCCTTTGCACACTGATGTGATGCTACCCACTGCTCACCTCCAACTAAAAGGCACACCCAACCAACACTGCCCAGCACCATCCACTAAAAAAACCCCAATACCACAGAACAAAACCAAAAACCAAATTACCTGTAAATCAAATGAAATGTCTTCAGTGGATACCTAACCATGACGACCGGAGAATAATTCATGGCACTGGCAGAAAGCCACCCTTGTCATTCCTTTGTGGCTCTCAATCTCTTTCCTAGCTGGCCTGACAATGACCCAGGCTGCTTGTGACATGACCCCATACATTTGGGTGGCAAGAGGACTTTCATACTCGTCAGCTGTTAATCATTATCTGGGCCAGATCTGCACAAGTGACTGGCTCACAGTAGGCAAAGTCAGTCTGTTACCACATACCTGGCCACATTTCAGCATGCTCTTCTGTAACAAAGTAAAGGTTTCATCTCCTTGGTTCTTCACCTGTGGTCACCAACATATCACCGCTTAAACCACACAGCTACCAGACAATACCTGCACTTCAGAAGTTTTTGGAGCTGGGACAGAAGGTACAGACCAGATTTTATGTCACAGATTACCACAGCTCCTACCTTTAGGAGTCTTCAGCAGTTTCACTACAAAAGGCTTGATCAGCAACCAGGATGAAAAAAGGGAGTACAAAATGTCAAACACTGCTTATACAAGAGAAGAATTTCTTTTTAATATATATTCTAAATATCACGCAAAAAATCTTCATGCGTGAAATTACTATACACTTCAATGCTTTCCTGAATTATCTGAATCTTTGTGAGAAAGTATGAAGGAAAAACTCAAGACACTCTCTGGCCTACAAAGTTTTGCTGAGTTTGCTGCAGCTACCAAAATCAGCATACAGATCAAACCCAGCTTTATCACAAGTACCCAGGTCTTTGGCATCAGCACAGTTGCTTAAAAAGCATTCTAAAAATGATACTTCTTAAGCTAAGAGTAAAATAAAGCCCTTGCCACCAGACTGGGGCACTACTTAACCACGAGAGAGTTAGCTACAGCAAAAGCCTACTGACACAGCACAGAAGCAGTGCCAAGCCACTGACAACATCGAGTTGTTCCACACAGCACCTCCTCCAAAGTAACAACCTAGGCAGACCCAAGGATTTTCTGCAATCACAGCATCACCTGACCTGGCAGAAAGCCATCCACACCTCTTCCCCTCTGAATCAAGGTGGCAATGATGCTTTCTGAATATTCATACTTCTTTTCTATCCCCTGCATTACCTTAGAATATTTTAAAAGAAAACAAACTGGAAAATAAGACAGATGGCATGTGGGGCAGAAAGCAGAAAAAAATAGACTGGAGTAACAGCAGACAGAGAGCACTGCTAGAAAAGGTTTCATTTACTTGAAAATATGAGTGAAGGAATACATTACCTTTACTTAAGATAAGTCTGAGTTCAAGGAAGCAATAGCTCTCACTGTGAACTTCTCTAAAACAAAGCTGTGATTTCCTCTACCTGGTGCACTGGAACCAATCTTTGCCTGCAGTGTCTAAGATTTTGAGGACATGGCCCTCAGATATCTTCAGAAAAACTATGAGAAGATCCCAAAATCAATCACTAATGGGTGAGAGTACAGTAAGAAAATTTCTCTTCTAGAAATAATACTAACAAAAAGCTTTTAAAAGCTAAAGTGAACACAAAATGAAACAAACAATACTATTTTGACACTGTAGCCAAAAGATAAACACATATCTTGCCTGTATAAACAGGTATAATTTCCTTGTTAAGCTTGCATGTTTTCTGTTCCTGTGAATCAGTCTGATATTACCATTACTTAAACATGGGTACTCACACAATCCACATTTCAAGAAGGATTTTGAAAAAACCTCCTGCAAAACAAACAGAGTAGCCATATGAAAAGCAACAATAGGGAAGAAATGGCACCTCGGTGGGATCTACAGACAGCATATCAAAGAGAAAGCCAAATGCTTAATCACAGCTCAGGAGAACTACAGGGCACAGAATAACTGAGCAGGGAACAGCTTCATCGAGCTCTGACAGGGGCACTGGACCACACAGCACCAGGAATTTGAGGCATGCAACTGAAAGCACAGTTCACTTTTTATGATAAATAACAATCAGAAAGGCTTACTGGGATTATGATGAGTACTCTACACATTGAAAAATTCAGGTCTAATCCAGAAGCCTTCCTAAAGGATGTCGTGGTTCTACGACAAGTAATTAATTCTCAAGTAAGTAGAGGAAGGTCAGGAGAACACTATATGGTACTGAGATGAAAGACTGGTAGTCCTTCTCCAAGCTTGGTCAGAGACTGGAGCAGCACAGGTGCAAAAGCAAAGCACTGCACCAGGTTGTGGGCACTTAGTAAGACCTTCAGTGCACTGCAACCCACCGGGAAGCACCACCAGACCCTCCCAAATCCTGCCTGCACTCTGTCCTTGCAGGCAAGCTGGGGAGAGACTGCAGATACACAGCCACGCTCCCATGCAAGGCTGCAGAGTGCTGCCCACCCCAAAACCAAACAAACAGT
This sequence comes from Phainopepla nitens, assembly GCA_013400175.1. NCBI lineage: Eukaryota > Metazoa > Chordata > Aves > Passeriformes > Bombycillidae > Phainopepla > Phainopepla nitens. The sequence goes on along the minus strand of VXBQ01003765.1, from coordinate 809,756 downwards.
TCCCAACACACACCTTCCAGCACCAGCACAACCACTCACACCCACCTGACATTTTGACCAGGAACACAGACATACAGCTTTCCACCTACAACAGAAGGGTTTGCAAAGAAAAGCAGGAAGAAAAAAAAATACTCCTCTGTATGTGTTCAATACATCAATCTGAATCTTTGTTTGGGGAGGAAAATATAATTCCTCTAGCTTGCTGTGAATATTGTCACTAACTCATTGTTTCATAAATCTAGCTAGGGAAAAATGACAGGGAATAAGATTAAAAAAAAAAAAAAGGAAGAGAAGGAAAAAAAGAACTGAAGACTTGTTTCTCCTACTCTGCTTTCCTTCCTAGTCAAAGGAGGTCACTTGAGTGAGCACTCTTCATGCTGACTTCACTCATCAAATGTAGCATTACATTTCCTCTTTTCGGGAAGGCGATCTTAACCCCCAGGACAAACTCACAGCACAAGTGGCAGCAACGTGACTTGGACATTTTCTTCCATGAGGGTGCAGATCGCTCACAGGAGGGAGTGAGAAGCCATCAACTTTGTGGCAGGCAGCCACCCACACCATCAAAAACAGCACCAGCAGGTGGATGCCTCACTAAAACAGAAACTACACCTATAAAGCCTTTGACTTTTTTGGCTTATTGATCATGATGAAGAAGTTTGTCAGCCAGCTGCTTTTTGGGTGATGACACTGAATTTCTTCTGCCAGACGAATCATGGACCATGACTGCCTGCTGCTGAACTGGGCACCCGCTGAGACAGAGAGGGCACAAGCCAGGTGCTGGACAGAGAGCTTCACCATTTTTCTCTGCATTGGTTGTGTTCCAGCTTTCCTTTCACACCTACTGGACAGCAAAGGGAAATTGAGTCCCTTTGTCCTTCATTTCCATAATTATTGTTTGTGAGCAGCTCCAGCTGCCTAGAACAGCAATTTCTTGTGTCAGATCTCGCTGCAGAGGCTCATGCTACTTTCTAACCTTTGAAACTAAATGGGTGACTGCAGGGACTCACTCTGGCTGCAGTAACTAGCCACAGGATTCCCACAATTTTTTAATTACCTTTCTGAAGACACGTTATCCTCCAATCCAAATCACTGTCAAGTGAATTCTGTTTGAATAGAGGGGCTAATTCCTTAACACTTAAAGAGATTTGCAAGTTGTCCCCTGAAGTCAGAACCATAAAGTAGCCAAATATCTGCTAGAGCCAGCTTCCAACCAATTTCAACCTTCTCTTTCAAAATCATGGATACACAAAACAACAAAGCCCTATTCCTAATAAGACAAGGGCAGTTCCAATCAATTCTAATTCATTTCATCTCCAAAGGGAATCACTTATCATTTCAGAAGCAGATGTGACACATCCAACTGGGAGTGTGGCTACTGCTGCAGTGAGAACAGGGCACTGGGCAAAGCCAAGGAATGAAACTAAGAGACTGCCTCATAACCAACTTGGACAAATCAGGTATTCCAGAAGTGCTTCTTCTCCATAACATAACAGACAGCAAGAAAAAAATATCAAAAAAGACACAGAATTTCCCTCCAAGCCCAGGATTTTGATAACGGAACGGAACGGAACGGAACGGAACGGAAAGGAAAGGAAAGGAAAGGAAAGGAAAGGAAAGGAAAGGAAAGGAAAGGAAAGGAAAGGAAAGGAAAGGAAAGGAAAGGAAAGGAAAGGATCATCAGACAGCATTTTGGCTACAAGCATCTATTTCGATACAACTCTTCAAAAGATCAATATTACTCAGCTGTTTAGGTCCTTAAAATATTTTGTGTCTATTTATGGACATTTTCCAGGTAAAAGGATGAAAGAGAAGGCAGTCTAAAATGCACTGCAACTTACATATTTTTTATCATAACTTAAAGATATTTATTCCTGATAAAGTAATTTTCATTCAGAAAGTATATATCCGTGCATACTTTTACATCTATTCTTGCCATTTTCTATTGCCTTCTCCATTAATTTTCTGAGAGTCTCTGCATGTGCGCACAAGTATCAGATGAACAATATCAGGAAATTATTATTTCCATACTGTGTAAACACTGGCTGATAAAATATGCTAGCAGAGTTCATCAACACACATTTTAAGTATCACACAAGCACGGGCCCTTAGTCTAAGTCACAGCATTTGAAGCAAACCATAATCGATTAATGGGCACCTACCCATCTTAAAAGTCCACCACTATGCATTAATACAAGAAATGTATGACTATCTAATGGAAGAACAATAACTGCAGCCTGTAAAGTAAACACATGCTAAAAGCCAGTTACTGAGTCGAAGTGTTCATCATCTCGTTTCATCACCTAGGGGACGAACAGTTACTGCATCCTTTAGCACCACGATACTGCACACGCATCACCCGAGAGACGAGCATGCCACTCCACCCGTAAACCAACTCTGAAGCGGTGTATAATGAACGACAGAGAGGAAAGTCCACTGCACTGATTAAAGATACAAAAATCAATTACTGACACAGCTTTGGAACCCGGCAGCACTTCGCAATCACGACAACCTAAGGCTATATAAATTAATATATATATATATATCGAGAGAGAGCCTGGAACGTTCCAGTAATTCATCCGAGACCCTGAGAGGGAGCAAATAAATGAGGTTCGAAACCGCGAAAGCGATCTCGGCTGCACCGGCTGGGTATCGGCAGCAGCAAGCACACGCCGGGTGTCCGGAGCAGCACCGGGGCCGGGCGGGCGGGTCCCGGCAGCCGCCCCGC
>VXBQ01003765.1:790449-806985 GCA_013400175.1 Phainopepla nitens | reverse complement strand
CTCGGCCCCGCCCGGCCGCCGCTGGGGCGCGGGGGCCCGGGGCTGGCGGCCGTGGCCGCGCTCCTGGGCCGCTTCACGGGCGGCAAGCCCTCTCTTGGGTCAAGGGGCCGGTCTGCGGAGCCAGAAGTCCTACGAGTGATAAAGCCCAAGCGCCGGGGTCTTCCTCTGAAGGAGAGTTTTCTCAAGGGCGGTGCTAAAATCAAAACAACCAGTTTTGGAAATTGAGGTTAACCAAAGCGTTTAGATCCGTGGGAAACTGAAAAGCCTAGAAACCTCATCTGCTGGTTTCTACGCTGTCCGCCAGTAGGCTTCTTCACCCAATCCCCGGAAAACAACACCCGTTATTATTTACCAGCAACTCCACTCCCTTACCCGAGATAACTGCAGGTAACCTTTCCAGATGTTTGTGGCTAGCCTAAACAAGATCTAGCTTATTTTTTTTGCTTAGGTTAGTAGTCATCTGTGAAAGAACTGATTTCAGTCTTTCAGGCATTGTAACAAAGGCCTTGTAAATCTTGCAGAATTAGATTCCAAATTCTGCAAGACAAAAACTCAAGCCTGAAGACAGGCAGATACCTGCAGAAATGAAAAGGTGACATAAAGCGTAAATATAGATAGAGAGATGCTAAAAGAGTGTGTTAAAATAACAAATGGCACACAGGAGTCTCAAGAATATTTTTTTTTTACTAGTTATAATGTTACAATTCCAACGAGTTTTAATTTTAAGCAGGAGATTTGTCAGAGGCTTATTTTTTAAATTTAACAGCTGCTTATAAGATTCATTTCAAAAATGTGTCATTTTCAGCACCAAATGCATCTCCAATACAGACACAGCCATCTCCCAGCACTGCCATTATCCTACTTGTAGCATATGCTTGCTACCACTCAGTGTCACTACTGGAACAGCAACTGTCTCAACTCCTCCACTAAATTTGCTGTTGCACTTTCAGCTAAAATTGAAGTTTCCATCTGATTTTCTTGTTGTTTTTCTTTTTTTTTTTTTTTTCCCAAAACAGTTTGTATTACAAGAGACAGATTTTCTTTAAAAAGTAGTCTGCTGCTTAAAGGATACGTTCTGATAACACACTGCAGTTACTACATCTTATTATTACCCAGCAAAAGAGGGACAAACACAAAGTTACTTTGGTTAAAATCTCAAAGACTTCACTGGCACAAGGGTTCTCTACCACCACACAGAAGAAAGGGGCCCTGCTCTCAGTTACTCTTCCAGCAGTGCTTAGATAAGAAAATTGGGAAAAAAAAGAGGAAGAAGAATAGTAGCAGCCAACCTCCTGTGCCAACTGCAGAAGCTACAAAGCCCTATCTACCAAAGTGGTGGAAGCCCTATTTATCTCTTAGCTGCACTTGCACAACAATGACTAACAGAGACTAACACCTTATTTTAGCTCCAGAAAAGCTGTCCCTGTCCTAATGTACCAGTTTGCTGTCCATCATCATTCCAAGCACAGTCACCTCCATCTAGCAAAGAAACTACGCGTTTCTGTAGTACTTAGGCTGCCTCAAGCATATCAAATACATATTCCAGACTGCTGGCATGGGGGAGAAATCACAGAGCAGCAGGACAAGCAGGCTGGGACGGAAGCATGGTACAAGTTCTGGTTATGGCACTGTGGGTTATCACCACAGACTTCACATCACTGGAAGAACTTGTGTGAGTGGGACATCATACACCCTTGTATTTTACTGAGCCCGAAGCACTAAGTAACGCCTGCCTTTCTGTTGCAATGATGAACATGAGATAGGCAGATAATAGGTAGATCAGACACACACACATCCCCTTTGAAATAAAATTTAGTTTTAGTCTCTCTACAGTACAGAGGATAGCAGACAGTCTGAATGCTCTTTCCCCTGGCAATATGTTCCTTGCCAATGCATTTGAATACAAATGCTCTAACATCATTTGATTCATTGTCTTTGTGGTATCAATGCTTAGAATATCTTTACTTAAGAAAATATTAAATTCATGTTACTCGTTGATTTCAGGATTGGGCAAATTTGTTTTACCACTGCATTATTTTGATGTAGACAAAATGTAAATTTGCTATTTTCAACACTTCCAAATTGTGAGCTTTTACCCTAGAAAAAGATTTCTCACACAAACTCACATGTATAACCACACACGAAAGACAGAATAGATTTGGGATACTGAAATACCACATTTGAATGCGTTTTGATCTTCTGCTTCAGTGTACATTAACAGAGTTGCATATATTCAGGAGAAAAAATTGCTAGAGGTACAGTATGTTTATGGCCAGCATTCACATCAGCTTACACTAATAGCAGAAAAAAATTACTGTATTGCTCTTGTAGTTCATGCAGGTTTTGTTTCTTTTTTTTTACATCTGTAATTGTTAGCTTACAGCTCATTTATTTACGAAAGACAACATGCCATAGAGAATTACACTGACAACCTTGACTACTGTAACAGTCCAGTTTTGAAAATATATAAAAATAAAGGTAACATCAATCTTTCTTTTTTTTTTTTCCCATTATCAGCCCTTCTGGTTTTGCCTATTACTCCTACCATTATTCACCATGAAGTAGTCACAAAATAGGTTTCATACAGACACACTTTTATGCATATATAATTGAGGCTCTGCTTGATCCTACTGCACTGAGGGCTATTCTTAGCCTGGTTTCTTCAGTTTATGTAATGATGAATTTTCAGAGTGTCCCCAGCTCACCCTTTAACTTTGAATTGATTGTCTAGATATAACTCAATGTGACTGAGGTATTGAAATTTTCCATAAGTTTTACAAAAAATGAGAAAGAGACCATAGATCGAAACTTCTTTTTAAGAAGTTCTCCCCTAATAACTGATCCTGTGCACCTATTTCTCTGTCTAGAAGAACAAACCAGAAGTAGCTTCCAAAATGCTCAGCCGAAAAAAAGACTACAAAAAGAAATGGAATTTGCTGATACGAGAGAAGATGACAAAAAAAGTCCTATTTGTTTCCAGCGAAGGCAGCTCAGTGGGCACTGGACGAAGCACCTCACCGCCACGCTTTACCCCAAACCCCAGAATCACGTGCATTGTAACATGGGCTAAAAGGGAAAAATGAAGCTTCTGTGCAGATTAAGGGTTTTCACTAGAGCTGAAGCATGCACTCCAGGTACTAAAGAAAATTTGTACTTACCACTATATAGTACATACATACTCAAATTATATACTTTCCATAACTTAGAACATTACCTTGATGTTATTCCTACTCATTTTTACACCGCAAGCCTGCTGTCACACGTCAGTCAGCGTGTCAAATGAAAGTAATAATAATATGTAATGTAGTCATATGGAACAGACAAGTTAATTGCATGCTGCTGTACAGCTTGCATTTAAAGGAATCGCTCTGATTTTCCAGGTTCCAAAATTCAGCCTTACCTATCAAACTGTGACAGCCGTGATACAGTACCTTGAACACTGAATGCTACTCACTCCGTTTCACAGGCACACCAGCACTAAGTGGAAAGAAACATCAGCCTCTGACATTCCTTTCCTGGTGCTTTTGGGAAGATCATTCCTCTCCCTTTTCCATCTCAGGGATGCAGGAACAGGCACTGGCTGCTCCTGTGCTGGCAGGAGGCTGAATTGCTGACAGTTTCACTGATGCACTTCTCTATCAGATACAGGAAGCCAGAGAAGAGGCACAATCTTTTGTCGGTGCACATGACTTGTACAGTAAAAAAAGCCATTTCTAAAAATAACTAGGCAGCGTATGACTCTCACTGCTATTTTCCTGGGGGGGTCTAGTGGTCAACGCTCACCTCTGAGGTTAACATCAAGGAAAAGATTTCCCGTGTCAGTAAATTTCTCTTGTACATACCTGAGTTTTCACTGCTCCTGTGGCTGTAATCAACAACCCTTTCACTGCTCAAGAGAAATTTAGTGAGATATATTACTCATTTGGAATGTGATTTGCTAGCTGTCAAGCACAACAGAGTTTTTGTTTGTTTTGATTTGTTTCTACATCTAATACCTCCCTAGGGCATAGACAAAACACATTGGCCCACCCTGCCATCAGCATAAGATCACACTTTTCATAGGCTCAGCTACTTTTCTGAAATTGTCAGGGGGAGTATTTTGTCTCCATCACTGAGGCAGCTTAAGAATCAAGAGGCTCACCCCTGCCTTCCTCTGTGGTGTCACGTAACAGAGACACTCTTAAGGGTGGCAATGACCATTCTGTAACATACATCTTCAATCCTGCCAATGCAGCTGCTGTGGGCCTAGCCTAGTTCTAACCTAGCTGTCTCGAGTGCTGCTAATATCACAGCCACAGAAGTCAGCACCCCTCCAAAACTCACCTGAGAAGCACCCAGAGTGGAGAGGTCTATGCTTTTAAACTGCACACTGTGCACCTAGTGGAGTATACAAACTATCAAGGCTAGCTCAGTTTCTGCAGTATAACCACCTCAATATCTAGCTGGTGTTCCTTGCAGGTTCCACTCCATAGGAAACTAGGTCCCACTTCGCCTTTCTCCTCAACAATGGGCACAGATTACCTGCCAGCACCAGCTGACCTCTCTCACCTAAGCACACCCGCCTCTTTGCAGTGGCTTCAGGCCACAGTGATACCTCAGCCTCCAGCCAGACAGAGCTTTGGCTCCTCAAGGCCTGAAATGCCTTGCTCTTACCAAAGGGGATGCTGTCAATCCTAAACATCTGAAAAGCTGGTCCTGCATATATAAGACATTGGATCATATCTAAGAGGGCCTGATTTTAACCTCGTATTTTGTTATCTCCCTCACTGCACAGTAAAATAGCTGAATTTTGACCAAAGAAAGCTCCATCACAATCAAGACACACATTTTGTTCAAGACTGCTATAGTAAATATTTTGGGATGAAATGAACCATTGGCTGAACAGGGATGCTGATGAGATGGAAACCAAATACCTTCAATCTCCCTCATTCCTCCCAGAAGAAAATGATTCCCTTAAGTTTGTTTTCAGACTCTAAAGCTTTTAAAGATCAGCTAATGCATATTTGCGCAGTCCACAAGCACACAGTCTGAAGCTTATCTATCTTAACACAGAAAGGTTTTTGCATTTTAGAGGCAAAGGGCTTGAGAACTAGAGAAATTTGCTTGTGCAGAGCCAACCCTCCTGTATCGTTGGACACTGCCTAAATAGGGAATATTATTTTTGCCAGTACAGCTCCCACATCTTCTAAGCTCATGAAAACATGCCAGAGGAACGAGCTTTGAAACAGAGGTCATCCGCAGCACTGTCCGATTTCATTCCGCTCACACAAACCTTACCAAAAAACACAAGGTCACAAATTATTATTTATGGTGTGAGGGGGCCGCGGCAGCGCAAGGCAAGCAAACACCGAGCTCGATGCCCTCTGTGGAACCACTGGCTCCCACCTGAGAGAGGCCTTTGGACCCGCTCTCCCCGGCAGGCCTAGCGCCGGAACCCGGACAGGCTGCCGTGTTTCCGCAGCCCACCCGCGCAGCGACCCGGCGGGCGCGGAGGGAAGCGCCGCGTTCCTCCCCTCCCGGCAGCGCCGGCCGGGATGTGCGGTGCAGGGCGCTCGGCCTGCAGCCGAGACAGCCACACCTCGTACAGAGACGACGGTGTCACGACCGGCTAGCAAAGGCAACACGACATGAGGGAAAACAACCGCGCGAAGCCCGAGCCTGCCGGGGGCGGCGGGCAGAGCGCTGGCGGAAGAAGAGAGGGAGACCCGGCGCCGCCCGCCGGCGCCCTCCTCCGAGCCCCCCGCCCCTGCCGCGGCCGCGCAGCTCTTGCCTGTGGCGCTGTGGAAGCCGGCCCCGCTCCCTCCGCGGCACCGCCGGGCTGGCCGCTCCTCCCCGCCCGAGGCTCCGTCCCGCCCGGTCCTCCACGACCATCCCGCCTCCCGCCCGCGGCGGGGGCCCTTCACCGAGCTCGCCTGGGCGGCCCCCTCTCCTGCCCACCCTGCCCTCGCTGTTCCCTTCCGTGGGGTGGAATAGAACGTCCCTCTCCACGCGCAGCTGCTTCTAGGACTTGGTACTGCCTGGAAAGTGGGAATACGAGGAGAAAGCAGCAACATAGCGAGGTCGGAGCGGGGAGAGCGGTCTGTCATTGGTTCTTTACAAAGAAGTGAAGAGTCGCTTTCAAGGCTCCCTGGTGGTCTAGTGGTTAGGATTCGGCGCTCTCACCGCCGCGGCCCGGGTTCGATTCCCGGTCAGGGAAGATTTGTTTTGCTTTGCCTTTCCTCCCCGCTTCATCTCGGTTTTGTTTTACGGCTCTCTCTGGCCCCCTCCTTCTGCTCTTACAATTCTGGGACCAGCGGCCGGCTGCTGTGCGAGCCCGAGGTGCGGGAGCTGTAAGGCGCGCCCGAAAGCTTGGAGGAATCGTGCACGAAGGCAGTGCGAAGAGTCTCAGCGCCCTGTGCTGGTGGGCAGGGGAAGCCTGGCCAGGTGTGGCATCTGCCTGGAAATCTTCCCGTCACGACGCTGCCTATACACATCCCATGCCCACCCATGGGGATTCCAGAAGTCAGCAGATGCCTGCCTAGAGGGCCACATGCAGTTAGAACAGTTAGAAATAATTTTTTTTTCCCTTGTCTGAAACAGATGAGGGTGTTCCCATACCTTCCGCCCCACGGCGAATGGTAACTTAGTGCCATCACGAATCTTTAAACCATGGCAGCAGGGACCCAGTAGGGGCTGGAGCACCTCTCTTATGCGGAAAGGATGAGGAAACTGAGCCTGTTCAGCCTTGAACGAGACAGCTGAGAGGGGACCTCATCAGTGTCTACAAGTACCTGAAGTGAGATTCCAAGAGGATAGAGCTAGGCTCTCCTTGGTGGTGCCTGATGCGAAAGCACCGCTGGAGACAATGGCTTTGGCTGCCTTTCCTAGGGCAGGCCGGAGCCTAGGCTGCCCTCCACTGCAGACAGGAGTGTCTCATGGGAAAAGTCCTCCACTATATTTTTTATGACAAAGAAGCTTCAAGGAGGCGCAAAGGGAAGGGATCACCTTTGCTCTAAGGCAGAAAGCAAACTGTCAAAAGGGCTGTTGTCACCCTTTAGATATAAAGAAAAGGTGCCACCCAATTGTAATTAAACACCAGGTCCACAGGTTGCCACCCAAGGAGTTATTGCATTCCTATGGCTGGAGGTTCTTAAGAGTGGGCAAGGGGAATGGCTCAGTGGATCTCCTAAGATCCTGAAAGTCACAGTTATATGATTTCATCCTGCACTTTCCCCTATAATTAACAGTTTACCTGTTAATTAGAACTCTGTAGGGCTGTGTAGGGCTCTGAAATTCTTCTCTCCCTCTTTGATGTCTGTGAAATGCCTTAACAAGTTGGTGGAAGAAGTTGCTGCTTTGTATGTCAGAAAATGATGGGCAGTTTTAGAAGCAGCTAAAATGAATTTCAAGTGTTGACTACCTTCCCAAAAAAAGGCATATATATATAATTTTAGAGAATAGGATCAAATTAAGCATTTCCTTTTGCTTTAACTCATTTTGTAGTAGGGCATTTGTACACTCTTAGCACTGTAAGTCCAGCTTTAGAGTCATCTGAGAAAAAATAATCACATGTAAGATTTTAGAAACATGTAAAACCCCCCAAAATAGCTCTTGCACACAAAGAAAGAGTAGTTTCCAATATTTTGTTAGGAATGCTGCATAATCTCTGAAGAAGCTATCTAATGGCTTTACAAATCCCTTTTCAGTCCAATGCCAGACTTGAAATTTGCCCTTGCACAGACAGCAAATATCCACCCAGCAAGGAATAGGCACCAGTCCTCTTGGCTGGTGTCCTTACACTTTAGGTCCCACTGTGATTAAAGGTGTCCTGGTCTGGGATGAAAAGAGCCCAGATCAATGCTCACCTTGAGCATATGTTGAAAAGTGTTACAGCAGTTTCTGATTCCTTGTTCCTGGACCTTAGTGATGGAGGAAAGGATGTGATGGAGGGAAGGAACTGGGTACTTGTTTTTAACTGGTAGAAGAACCATCCTTCCTAGAGCTTTTGTTGGTATTTTTGTTTTACATAAAAGGTAACTCATGATACTGGCAAGCTGAAACCCCAGAAAAGGTGGGCTGTTGTACAGATGACTGGCAGTGCAATCAAAAGCACATCAAAAAAGTGATGTGGCTAGAGCAGAGGTATTTCAAACAAATATGAGATCATTGATACGACATTTTCAAAGTGTAGCTGAATTCACTTCTCACTGTGGTAGATTTTGAGGTACTGGCTCACAAGTGTTTTCACTTTCATGACTGTTATTCCTCAAAAGTGTGACCAAGTGCTTTCCATGTCACGGCAAAGGTTTATGGGAATGAACTGCAGTAGAAATAAGAATTATAAGGAAGACAATACCTTAACTGTAGATCAGCTTAAACCAGCAGCTGAGTCCACTTTTCTTTCTTGCTACCTCCTTTAAGTTATAGCCCTACATTAGTTCCACTTTATAAGTTTTTTCCAATCTTATATGAAGTATCTTGGCTGTGAGTGAACATAAAATTTTGCATGACTTTCACAACTAGCAGTTCTTTGAAAAATATAAGTTCCCACTTTTTTTTAATAGGCATATTTTCTACTTGCCCTCATATTTCACTTCTGTCTGAAGGGCATAGAGTCATGCAGTCGTCAGATTTATTCTGTTCAAGGACATTCTCTTAGCCGTTTATCGCCTTTTTGTTTGCTTTATCGTGGACATAAACATGTGCAACTCCGTGGTATCCTCCACGGAGAATATATTTATTGATATAAATATTGTTGGAACACGCCACGAGGTGGCATCCCGGTCCTGTGTCTGCCACCACCCGCCCGAGGTTCCAGAGCAGCCCCTCCTCTGGAGGTTTCAGACTCAATTCCGTAAGTTAACGCCGTGCCCATTTCATTCCCATGACCTATAGAGTAATGAAGGATTTGTATTTGCTGATAAAGCCCATTTCATCTAAAAATGAAGCTTTTATTAAGGCAAATCACTGCCTAGTTTCTGAGTTGAATGCTGTACATGGAAACTTTACAAGATGTCTTCAAACAGTCTTAATATAACATTTTTTTAAAAAATAAAAATTTTAAAAAAAATCACAAAGTATTATCAGGAGTGTGACTCAGACTCTATCACCTTGTCCTGTCTGTGACATTAATACAATGACGACACATTCCATTACCAGAGTGACAAAGAACTATGTGTCCCTGAACATGTTAACCCCCACGGCCACTCTGTTAGGGGTCAGCAGCACCTCTCCTTTCCTCCTGTAGGTTTTGAACTCAAGGTCATGCAGAAAATTTGGGCCAAGGTGAACAAGGGAACCACAATTTCTACATCCCAGGTCAGGATACCGGGCCATTAGCTGCCCAAGGACACAAGATAGGGTCTGGTTTCATTCCCTTCCCTTCTGCATGGATTCACAAGGCTGCTGAGCCAGGGAGCAGTCTGTGCTATGACATTAGTGCTGTCACCATGGCAGTCAAAGGACACAAACAAGGCAAAGTGTTTATTAAACTGGTGGGGTGGAATGAAAAACAAACCCAAAAGATGCTTTCAGGCACACAATCCTTTTTCCAGGCGTTTTTCCCTGTCCTATTATCTATCCCAATATTCTTTCTATATGATATTGATGTCATAAAACATAACTCTACATCTCTTCCTGAGCTACAGATTCACTATGAAAGACCTTCTGGACAATAAGATAAAAAAATATGACAACCTCACTGCACATCCTCCTAGGACTGTTCCTTGAGAACTACAAGTTGGAAAATTTACTCTGAATTGTGTTTTAAGAGAAATTATTTTATTCAAACCAAGGCAGTTTATTTAAGGTAATGTTATTTAAAGTCCAATACAGATTTAATTACCACTCAGAGATTTAGATAATACTGCTCAAGGACCAATTTCCAGCAAGTCCTTTTACAGGAGCAGTTGCCATGTCCTATTAAGAAGTACTCTGATCATGAAATTAGGAAAGCTATGATCCTTTTAAAAGTCTGAACTTTTTCTCTTGCATGCTGCAAATCTGCTTTCTAGATCCTTTTTATACTGCCTTGTGGCTACAGTCAATCATTACCTTCTGCCTTTCCATGCTTTGTTTCCCATGTGCTGTTTTGATTAATCACACTTTAGTAAACTATATTGACAACGTTATTATGCTGTGCCTAATTCTTGTCTTGCTAGCAGGAAAACAGAGCTGGGAGGTGCCAGTTTTCCCCCCAAAGCAGGAAAATAATAACAAACTATAAACTGGTGTTACAACACATGTTCTGGCTGGTGGTGCTGTCTGCTGCATGTAGCAGGGAATAGCAGTGACCTAGACAAGGACAAGGCAGCAGGGCTGATGGAGGGTGGCCACAGCAGGGTGCCTTTGTGGCTGTCCACCCAAACTGGCCCTGTATCCTTTGCAAAGGATTTTTTTACAGAAATGACAACTTTGTATTCCATCACTAGCCATAATTGGTATTGTGTAAGCTGCAATTCTGCACAAGAGATCCAGCAAAAAAAAATTTAAAAAACAGGAATGATCTTCCTGTCTGCTCAGATAAGAAACCACCTGCCTAATTCTACCAGGACGAAGTTTTGCAGTTTGTTCATTCTCTACCCCAAGCCAGGTAGTAAGTCTCAGTTTCAGATTTGTTGGGAGTGTGGCCTTGGTTCAATCAAAATGGAGTTCCTTGCTGTAGCCTGCAAGGGCTTTCATCCCTCCTGCCACACTGTGCTCATCTTCCCTTAAGTAACCAGGCTGAAGTAGAGTGTGAAGCATGTGAGAAGATGACTATGAGCTCCTGAGCATCTTAACACCATGACTCCCCTGCCTGCTGCAAGGCTCAAAGGCTCTGTGTACATGCCAAACCCAGTTCTGAAGTGGTCTCTCTTGGGTTTACCGTCGTGATCCCCCCACGTGTGTCTCTGGTGAGAAAGGAGTGGTAGGTGGCTGGTGGTTCTGCTGTGCATGAGGGCAAAATCCAGGTATCTTAAAGATACCTGAAAACCAGGGATCTTAAAATCTCTTGTACCTGCTGATTATTACATTTTGCTGATCCTCCTTTAAAAGTAAAAAGCCAAAGGATTAAATGTAATTTAATGAATTCTTCTTCTCTCCTGGTCATACATTCAAAGGGGCTTTTCTTCCATCCATTATGCCACCAGAAATTTGCCTCCCTCAGTAGCATCTGGGCTCCAGGAGAGCTACTAACTTCTATTAACCAAAGGCTTTTGGAAAAGGATAGAAACTTGAGTTAAAAGTGCTCCCAAGATGATGATGAGTTAGGAGCTTATCTTTTCCCTGGGGTCTGAGGTCTAATTAGAAAAGATCAAGGACAAGAATTAATTAACACTATTCCCACTTTACAGGTGAGTAGCCATGAAGTAAACTAACAAACAAGTTGCATTTCTGATGTATTTAAACACTCAAAAGTAGCTTGACACCTGAAACTTTTAAAAATCAGACAAAAATACATCCTCTAAAGTTTTAGTCCTGTAGGGGGCTTAAAAGCATGAAGAATTTTGTTTATACCAATAATCACACTGAAGAGGAATAGTTCCTTTGTTTCCCTCAGAAGTACATCCTTAGTTCCTTTGTGGGACAAGTCCTAAGACATACTGGTGATGAACTGTAACACCGATTTTGAAAAGCAACAGGAACTGAAAAAGTCATGCATGTCAACAATAGCTAAAAAAATATCTCTAACATGCCTGGTTCTTCTTCACTTGAAAGGTTACATACAGGAGAAAAAGAACTTTATTTCCCTTTTTTTGCCTCCAGTTTGAACCACAGGCACAGAAACACTCCACTGCAAAAGCTGGGCATATGGGCAAGCAGGTCTTACATATTTATATTGAATTATTGCTTCTCTTTTGTTTTGTTGGTGACTACTGCTATGGGGCATCCTTGGGTTTTGACGGTCACATCAAAGGAGCGGCTCTGGCGTGAGAACCGGTCAAAGTGAGCCAGATAATTAATGGATTTGTTACTGAGGTCGGTTCCCATGATTGTCGGTGGGCAGCAGCCACTGCTGTGTCGTAATCCTCATTCTCCTGGTAAGGCACATACTGCCTTAAAAAGGTTTAATGATCCAATAGTGATTTACTAATGGGAACATTTCTTGTCGGTTTAGCAGGCCTTGCAGGAGGACAGGGTGGCACATAAAGGTCAGTTTTCAGCAGTATCAAGAAATGTTTTTGTTTTGTTTTGAGATGCCTGCTTGGAGCATTTTTATTCACTAGCTGCAATAATAAATTGAAGGGTTAAAGTCATTGTAGCTGGGCAGGTATTGGATTCCCGATAACATGAGGAGAGAAGCAAACGGACATTGGTCACAGTAGATTGCGGCTGAAGGTCTGAAATAATTATCAGAAAACATTCACTTCAGTTTTTATGATCGACAAAATGAAAAAGTGTGGTAAGAGGGACTGAAACAGCCTTGTGAAACCGCAGGCTGGCAGCTGGTCCTCACCACCAGCCCCTGCTGGAGGGGCTGCCTGGCAAGGACCTTTTCACCAAGGTTGCTTCCCCTTTCTGCTGGGAAAGGAGGGAGGGGGACAACCAGAGGGGCAGCTGCCCAAAAAGAGGGCAGGGAGGAAAAGAGAGGAAGCAGCTTTGCCTACCCAGAGGGAAGGAGATGCTATTGGTGCTCAAGGAGCCAGCGTCCCCACCGCTTCTCCCCCTTGCCACCCCGGTGCCTCTTCAGAAAAACAAACCCCAGAAAAGCCAAGAAAAATAAACTTCCTTCTCCTCCACCAAAATACATTTAGAAAGCAACAGAGGGAGAGGGCGTGGGGAGAAAAACAATGTTACTTTATTTTAGGACTCATAAAGGCAAGGGTTGTGCTGGCAAGTGACATTAAGAGCTATGTGACAATCCAAACAGAACAGACCTTGTCTTGTTAATCAAGTTGTGAAAGTGTACCTTAAATGTTTAACTTTTGTTTTAAACTCCTCGAGGGAGAGAGTCCTTTTTCTCAAATAAATTGAAGTTACTTTTCTCTCTGAGATATGAAAAAGCTACAGCGTTCTGAGTTAAATCAAAAGTAAGGGGGCAAAAGTGTAGGCCTTTACATAACTACAATTTTGTCTCCTTGGGTTTATATATTGCCTTGTAGTTGTTTGTTAGATTTTCACTTACCACATAGTAATATGTATGGGTATTCTTTACAGGTAAAACAGTTTTATTTACATCTTCCATTGAGACACTGTTTCCTGGGGTGGGTGCAGAGGTCTTGCAGTTCACGTAGGCAGTGTTCAAAATTTCCTAGCAACCACAATTTCAGTGTTGCATCAAGCTATTTTTTCATCCTGAAAACTTTCTTTGTAGAAGAGAAAAATCCTGAAAATGAACTGAGTGGAAAGTAAAACTCAGTCACTAACTCAGAAGGATTTTCCTGTAGAATAAGTAACAGCACTGTTCAAACATTGTCTAAAACATTTAGCCTTGATTGAATTCAATAATGGCAGTTCTATATCTGTAAAAAAGGAGTCTGCCTC
The DNA here is from genome assembly GCA_013400175.1 of Phainopepla nitens. Taxonomy (NCBI): domain Eukaryota; kingdom Metazoa; phylum Chordata; class Aves; order Passeriformes; family Bombycillidae; genus Phainopepla; species Phainopepla nitens. The sequence goes on along the minus strand of VXBQ01003765.1, from coordinate 793,542 downwards.
TTCAGACCTTGAAAGTAATTCAACCAGACATATTTCATTTTATTTCCCATAATCACTTCCTTTTGCTTCTGGTATTTGAGTATCTAGGGTACAATACTAATTCATGTGTCCCACATTGCCATCATGAATGCAGAAAAATATCCCTTTAAAAACAAACTATATTGATGTCATCTTATAATCACCACCACTGCTGAAGTCAGAGCATTAAGAGAACTCCTAAAATCAGTGCTGATTGAGCTGCTGACTGGTCTTAGTTTTAGGGGAGTGATAGATGATAATGCATTATCACCAAATGATTTTGATACTGTTCTATTGTTTCTTCTGGTGAGGAGTCTGATTCTTTGAAAAAATTAGGTCATATGTGAAAATATTATTAAGCTTCAAATCCTGTATCTCCAAAGATGATGCAAGATGGGGAGAAAGTCAGTTGCCTGGCCATACAAATCTTGTGCCTCTTAAGCAACTTGGATTTCCCAGGCATCTGCACAGGACTGGCAGGGGTGACACAGGACACAAGGGGGTCCTACCCCCTCCAAAGTGATAGTTGGAGCACAACTTAGGATTTGGCAAACATTTAGACAACTGAATGATGACAAAGTGATTGTGTTTGCACATTCATAGCACTTTACAACTTCCAGTAGTAGCAATTATCAGGATAAAAAAAAAAAATCAAAACCAACCATACCTTCTCCCAAAACAGAAAACCCTGTGTATTTTATGAAAATTATCTATCAATTATCTGTCAAAATGTTATTTCATTTATAAATCAGGAGAGGTTTGCCTGGTGGTCCTCTGCTTATTATTTCTGGTTATGATCAGATGTGTTGCTGCACTCATTGCTTTGAGACTTTTACACACTAGTGTCCAAGTATTTGCTGTGTAAAATGATGAAGGAGAGAAACAGAGCATGAGTAGAAAGTTCAGTGTTGAGTAAAATTAACTCCGGCTTATGCAGTGGCCTCACACAAATGAAGCTTGAATACATGAAGCTTGCAAACAAAGCTGTACCAATTCCTTCATCTTTTCTCGGAGTTGAACAAAACTACCAGTTCAATCCCTCAGGTGCTCAGTTGTGTGATCTCAGGCTACTTGAGCCTCAGAAGCAGGTGACTAATGAGGCTGGTGACTACAGAGCTGGTAAAAGTCCACTTCACATGTCCGTATTTTCTGATGTTGTATCTTCTGACTAAAAGGTGCTTGTGACCTTTTTCCTGTTGTAAAGAAGAGATTCCTCGTTTACAATAGCCCTAAGAATTTGCCAAAATCCATGTCCCAGGCTCATTTCGTGACATCCTGATTGAAGTACCATCTTTCAAAATAGCTGCAAAGATTTTGAAGGTTCACACTAAGGAGGCAGCAGCATGAGCTGGCACCTCCTGGCAGTTGTTCAGGCAGAGGTAGTCCCAGCCAGGAGACGATTATTCTGCTTTGAATATATGCATTCAGCCCTCGGCCACAGTAGCCGGTTTTTCTTCTAGGCAATACCTAATGCCGGATTTCCTCCACTTGCAATCACAGCAAAGGGAGGACAGGCAGCACCGCCTCTCAATTGCCTGTCTCCTCTCTAGTGTAATAATCTCTCAGCAGCCTAAGTGCTTTTTATTTGCATTGCTAAGGGCTAAGGTTTCGAGCCTGCTAATGCTGAGTGACAGAATTGGTTTTTAGTTTTTTCCTTTTAAGAAAAACATTCTAGGAAATTGCATAACCTGCTTTGATCCTCTTGATAACTGGAATTTAAAGTTGTAAACCCACCCATCGAAAAGTTAGTCAAAGCCAACTAACTGTTGAACAAGCAGCCTGACTTGTGTTCTTGTGGTATATGCCATGATCTACTCTCAAATTACATAAATTACTAACTTTATTCTTTCTCCAGGTCCATTCATCACTGAATGCACAATAAAGATAGAAAAGTGCTGAGGTAAGGTTGCACATGCACAGCCACGAGTCCTAACTTTTGCATCTTGGTTATGCCAAGGAAACAGCTTTCCCTTCCTCTGTTTTATAAACTGCACAGACACCTTCAGCTCTGACCTATTAGAACAGCTACAACCAAAGCCACCAGAAGCTATTCTCTTCTGATGTATTTCCAACAGCACATGTGAAATATGTGTCTTCGTTGTTAATTTCTCACTTGGAAAATCTTCATCTGCTCTCAGAGATGTAACATTCCCAACAACCTAGATATAAGCAGGCATGAAGGATGAGTTCCTCATGTCCTCTAAGTGATTTGATTCAAACCAAACCAAAGCAAAAGATAACACAACAAGAAATAGTGGAGGCTAAAGGACAACACAACAAGCAATAGAGGACAGATTAGCAATTCATGGATCTTGCCTGTTTTTTGAAAGTGAAAATGGGATAAGCACATACAGGCTGCCCAAATCTATTTGTGGTGTGTATCTAACCAGTGTCTTTTCAAACTGCCATTTTTTTGGAATGAGGCATTTTGGGAAACAAATGATGTTTTGAGGCACATCAATTAGATTGAAGACCTTAGGTGGAACCAAGTCAGTGGGTGGCTATTTTTAAGGTGATACATGCCTGGGAGACCTCCTACCAGGCTCTTCGAGGGCAGGTTAACAGTTAATAGCTTACAGTGAAGTAGGGGCTGCAACCTGCTCTTTCATGCAAATAAATCCCACTTTTTATCTGCCAGCCATGTCCTCTTTTTCTTGAAAATACACATTTAGAAAGTGAGGGATACCTCATCTGTATGCTGCTGAATATGCCAGAACAGCAGTACAGCATTTCTGCCCTTAACAAAAAAATGTCATATCACCCCCAAACACGACTTCACAAAGTTGATTAACAGTGTAGGGGGTGCAAGACTTCTTCCCCCTCTTTTGTACATTTTTCCAGGTGAATGACAATCATTCCTCACTTAAGTGCAGGAGACCAGCTGAATGAGGCAGGGATGGGTTCCAGGTTTAATATTTGGGAGAAAGGATGATAGGGAGCGAACCACCGAGCTGAGGCTGCTGAGGCTTTTGATGATGGGCGAAGTGTCTGGCTGGCTGTAGTGTGATCCCCTTTTTCTGTGCCTCAGTCTTGCCAGCTGTTATTTCAGCATTCCGACACGTAAGACTTTGTCCT